>AWUE01018392.1:0-66081 GCA_001974825.2 Corchorus olitorius | reverse complement strand
TCACTATAATTAAAGTTTTTAACTTAATTAGCTTTAGAAAATGATGAATAATTAATGATTAGACAATTAACAAAAAAGTCTCAAAGTTTTTTAAAATTAAAATGGTAAAAATAAAATATTTATAAAAATATTAAATTTAATTTAAATAAAAATAGAGTTTTGAGTAGAATAAAATTGTAAAAGTTTATTTTAAAAAAAAAAATTGTAAAAGTTTAAATAATGCCATAAAAAATTCTAATATATCAAGTTTTCTACTTAAAATAGTAAAATGGTAAACTGAAATAGTTATAAAGATATTAGATTTAATCAAATAAAAATAGAGTTTTTAGTTGAGTAAAATAGTAAAATGGTAAAATAAAATAGTTATAAAGATATTAGATTTAATTAAATAAAAATAGAATTTTTAGTTGAGTAAAACTATAAATCTAAATGGCAGTATAGAAATATATTTGACAAATAAAGGTATAATAGGCGATTCAAAAATTTTACAGATGAACGTACTTTTTAATATAAAATATAGATCAGCAAACCTTTGACAAACATATATTATACCATTATTAAACAAATCCCAGCCCATGAGCACCTCTAGTTGGTGCATGTTACTTGAAATTTGAGGTTTTATTGGCTTTCTTTAGATTTCACTCAAAAAGCAACGAAAGTACGAAATCATTACTAATCTTTTTCTAGGAAGTAGAAAAATGAGTTCATATAGAGAGACAGATGAGTTTTAACCTCTGACCATGTATGAATCAACGAATTAAATCAGATTCGAGTAAATCAATGAGCCAACATCAAATTCAAATCCAATATAAAATTAGAACCAAGACATTGATAGGTATTGTTAGTTTTTATTTCCATCACCACACACTTTTTTATTTTTCACATGAAAAGAAAAATTCCAACTATCAGTATATACACGTCATTTCTTTAAGCCAATCCGTAATTTGTTCATGGAATTTAAAAAGTTGATTGATTGGGGTATGAGATAATTTTCCTAATTGTATTTTTTTTTTGCCAACTTCTAGATTTGGCAAAAATGCACTTGCAAATTATCCCTGACCCAACTTGACTTGATAAAAAAAAAAGTTACCAACATCAAATTTCAAATTAATCACCTCGAATTTGAGATGACCTAAATTGATATAATTCGAAATTGAAATCATGACACAAGGCCGAATTATCCAAAAGACTAATACAAATATGACACACTCAATTTCGAATTAGTCAGAATTTAATGTGACCCTTACAAACCGGTCTATCGGGTAAAAAAAAAACATATGTCACATATATGATATCTTTATCCTCCACCCCATGTTAAGAGACTTTAGTAAAAGGAGGAGGAGGAGAGCTTCCTTTCTTTTGTTTTTCCGCTTTCAATATTCAGACAAGTCTTTTTCTTTTCTCTTCAACACCCGAAAGCTTATCTAACGGGATTGCATTACCAAATTATAGAGTTATTCATAATTAGCAGCAATCATCAAACACCAAAAACATCTTCTACCAAAAGGAAAAGGTCTATTTATTTTTGGTTTAATAGAAAAAATGACCATCAAACACTATAACCAAATGGACAAAATGATTGCCATGAACTTTCAATGAGGACAATTAAGTCCATTGATTCCCAATTTTGGAATCATTTTTAGCTCCTCATTAGACGAACATAAGTAGTGTGAAATAAAAGAAGCAGATGAATCCAAATTGATATGGATAAAATAGCCCTAAACTTTGACAAAAAAAAGGGACAAAATATCCCTCGATTTTGACAAAACGGCTCCTAAAAAACTAAATTGTCCCGAAATTGGGAATCAGAGGGCTTAATTGTCTCAATTTAAAATTCATGCAGCATTTCATCTCTTTAATGATAGTTCGAGAACGTAACAACTTATTATTATGATGAGGACATTTTATTCACAATAGCTGAGTTCCTAACTTAGGACACCTAAGTAAATTTTAGGTTATATATGGGATTTTAAACTTCCAACATTGTTTTAAAATTTTGAAATAGTATTGTAAGAAAAATTATACTAACAAGTGATTGATGGAAGTTATAAGCAATCTTTGTTTCTACTTTAACAATAATGAGAATAAAAAGTTCAATTCTCCAAAAGTGCATTTGTTGAGAGATTTCAACTTTTTACTCTCGATTTGAAAGGAATTAGTCTCGAGTCAATAAGACTTGAGATACAATTAATAATTAAATTTAAAATAAAAAAATTATTTATCAAAATTATGCCCTTTTAAAAAAATGCCAAGTTGGAAGGCTAAATGCTGGACAATTGTCAAACTGAGAGCAACTTTGATAAGGAAAAAAAATGGAAGGAATTTTGCATTAAATTAGTATGGGTTGGCACTTGGCACCACCACTTGTGACGTAATTGCTATGGCATCACAATACAAAAAATTTCAGCTATGGTCCATACTCCATACCCACCACCTCATCAAAATCATCTACCTTCGAAAATCAAAATGTGATGGAGTACTAAAAAAAATCAAATAAAATCTTTTTTTGTGAGATATGGCACGTGTTTGAAAGTGACTCATTTAGGATTTGAAATGGTTCACTTTAAATTAATGGAGAGCCACTGGACATTTGATGTGATGGTAAAGTGTTGGAATTTTAATTTTAATAGTTAGGGTTGGACAGGTTCAAGTATTAAATTTTTTTATGCCAAAAAAAAATAATTGACTTATATAATGTAATTACCCCAAAAAGATATAATGTAATTAGGTTGAAATCTTAAATTAGGGCATGATGTTTTGAAAAATTCTTAATTAAGAGTTCCAACTTTATAAAAGATCAAATGTCCCAATTTTTTGCTCAAGATCAATTAAATCCAATTAGTTAAATTTGATGAGGTATGGTGTGACCAATACACGTAGTAAAAAGAGCGCAAACAAATGAAAGAGCGACACGTGATGCACGCCATTATGCCATGTTAGCATACTCTTTAAATTAACGGTGCGTAAAGCTAATAACTCATATTTTAGACTTATTTGGCCTTATTCGAAAATGTAATGATCTTATTTAATCTTTTCAAAGTTGGGGTCCTTTAAAACTTTTTTGAAAAGTCAGACCTAATTTGAGATTTTTTTTTTTACCTCAAAAAAAGAAAACCTTGTTACTTCACAACGTTTGGACTATGCAGCTCTTCTGCCAATCTTATTGTATTATTTTCTTTTTTGAGGAACCAACCTTATCATTATAATTAATCATATTTTATATGTTAGTGAGTGATTTTTTATTCAATACTCTATCAACAAATCATGGGATTATTGATAATTTCTTTTATGAAACTTCAATAATAAACATTTTTCAATACTATTTTGTGATCACCTTTGTCATGTTCTCTCCCCTTTTATCCCTAACACGTGAAAGCCTTTCTACTACAGTTTTGAACTTTTTTCTGTGCTCATTACTAAGTAGGAGTATAATTTTTAACTTTCCAGCAAAAGAAAATTACAAAACCCATTTTGCCATTTTCATATGCATTATATAATTTTAGTATTAAGTATTACATTGAGAAATTGAAAACTATCTGAAGGGCATTTCAGTCCTTACAAAGTAAGGTGTAAGAAAATGACCAGGTTTTTGGAACTGTCCAGGTCCAGCATTTCAGTTTCTCTATGTGCTTGTAGATTGTAATATGAACAAAGAAAGACAAAAGGAAAGTTGAAAGTTGTATGAAGCAAAGAAAGAAAGAAAAGAGAAAAAGAAAAGAAAGGAAAAGATTTTATGCTTTTGGGTTTTGTTTGTTCCACACCAGGTTGGTCCCATAAGCTTAACAGCTTAAACTCCACTTTTCTTTTTATTCAATCTTATTATTTCCATTTTCATTAGATCTTTTACTGCATTTAACAAATTAACATCTTTATGGGTAATGGGTACAAATATTATTATTTCTTGATCTTTTAGGAGGATAGATTATTCATCCTTTTTTTTTGTCTATTTTATTTGTGTGGGCACTCATATATATTCTGAAGTTGTTATATTTGTTTAAATGCTTTACTTTGCTGCCCACTGTCCACAAGTATTGGATTCTCTTCTCTGTCTTTGCATTGAAAATTTGCAATCTCAAACACTCTCTTTTAATTCATTTTTTCTTTCATCTATTTGTGGATTCTTTTGCACATAAAGGGCTGTTGCTTTTATTGGTCCATTTCATTATCTCTCTCTCTATCAACCTTTTCTTGGGTGCCTTTCACTTTCTCATATAATTTTTTCCAAAGGCTTTCAGACAATGTGTAACCGGTGTAAGCAGTAGTTGTAGCTGATTTGTATTGATTTTGATGGGTTCTTTTCCATTTCCACCCTTTCCTATGGTTATAAATATAGATGGTCATTTCTTGTTTATTCATTGCAGGAACTCAGTGTAACCCATTGCTACTGGCATTCTGCATAGTGTAGTTCTACTGCTCCAAAAATAAGAAAAAAAAAAAATAGCTACAATATATCATTCTACTATGAACTCTGGTTAGTCTCCTTTCATATTGTGTTTCTTGATTTTTTCTTTTTCAACCGTTCTGAGTGTTTTAGTTGTTGATTCTTTACTTGCATTGTTGTTATCAGGTAGTGGAACAACTAGAACTTTTGAGTTTGGAAGGACCCATGTGGTCAGGCCTAAAGGGATCCACCAGGCTACAATAGTTTGGCTGCATGGTCTGGGTGACAAGGGCTCAAGGTATGAATGCTGGACTTTGATGATGTTTGTCCTTGTTGGCATTTGTGTTTATCATGGTTTTAAGATCAAACTATTAGTTGATGGTTTCATATCAAGTTGAAAAAGGCTTGGTCTCTGCAAAACTAGTTGATCATAGGAATCAGCAGTTATTAAAGGAAACATACTATAGTTTTCTTGCTTCTTTTTTGACCCTTCCTATGACATGTTTGCTCACCAATTTGCATGAGTAAGTGTTTGAGCTATCTTCATTAATAAAAATGAAAAAAAAGGTTAATTACTAACTGCATTGTTTTGTTTACTCCATATTCATTCCTGTTTGATCTGTGCTACATGGTGCAATTTAATTCCTTCCCTTGATCCTAAGCAGATGCATTGTGCAAGAATAACATTTTTGTCCTGTTTTACAAGAAGCTTTTTGTTAAATAACTTGAACTCTATGCCTCTCTCCAGAAGATTCCTATAACGATTGATTTGATGGGAGAGACTCATGCAGTTTTAAACTGCAATAAAGCTGGAGTAGTTGTTTGTATGCATTCCTTACAAAGATTCTAAGCTATATTGGGGCAACCTCGAATCTGAAAACTCTATATGCCAGGGTTTAGAATAGGGGACCACTTCTTGGCTAACTTGATTGTCAGACCAAGTTTTATCATTAATTAAAGATATACTAATATCAATGACTAGGTAATTAAAGATGTATGTCTTGTCATCTAGTATGATTCCTACCATCATTGATAGGGCTTTTGTTGAGGGTGGTCCCAAACTATCATGGTTAATGGTTTCAGTAGGAGATTCTGAAATATATAATAATGCTGCAACTCCTCTGAACTTGGCATCTGATATGTTGTTTCAGAATGTTGAAGAGTTATAAACTTTTGCAACTAACATGAAGATCTCCCATTTTTGGTTTTGTTCTGCAGCTGGTCTCAGCTCTTGGAAACGCTTCCCCTTCCAAATGTAAGGAAAGCAATCTTTTCAAATAACTCAGTGGCTTGTATATATCATATATGCAAAAGCAGCAGTGCTTAGTTATTTTCCATTTACTAGAAAGTTCCATTTACAGACAACTTATCATATGTTTCAATTAAAATTCAATGATACAGATTAAGTGGATTTGTCCAACTGCTCCTACTAGGCCAGTAGCAATATTTGGTGGATATCCTTGCACTGCATGTAAGATTTTATTCTTCAGAACAACTATTTTCTTTAAGTCGTGCTCTATAATCAGCTGCAGGTGCAACTTTCAAGGTTACATATGACAAATCACTCTGCACTCACAGCTTCTGTAATGTACTTCAGGGTTTGATGTGGGAGATCTTTCAGCAGATGGTCCTGATGATTTGGAGGGGTTAGATGCTTCAGCAGCACATGTCGCCAATCTGCTGTCAACGGAACCTGCTAACAGTATGTCTTTTGTTCTTAGCAGCCTTCTGAAAATATAAAAGATTTTGTAGCCAATGGAAATCTTAAACCTCTAGTCATAAATTTAACTGCTAAGGTGGACATGTAAACAATTCAAATTTAAGTAGGGTTTCTAAGCTTCTTGACCAAGTATGTCAGTATCACCAAAATAGTTAGTTCTGATGGTTCTTTTAGTTTTCTTGATTAATTGCTTTAAAAAATACCCCTCCTTTACTTTCTTCTATGGTTGCTGTGATGCAACTACCTCAGGATTGACAAATAATATGAAGTATTAGACTCAATTTATGTGACCACCTCTCTACCCTTTGTTTCTGGTCTTTTTCCTCTTCGCCTTTTTTCTTTCACCTTTTTTTTAAAGACTTGAGCATTATTATTATTGTGCAGTTAAACTTGGAATTGGTGGCTTTAGCATGGGTGCTGCAACTGCTCTCTACTCTGCCACATGCAACATATTAGGGAAATATGGGAATGGGAACCTGTATCCAGTTAACTTAAGTGCAGTTGTTGGTCTAAGTGGTTGGCTTCCGTGTTCAAGGTTTGAATCTTGTACACAGAGATACAGCACATAGGAACTCATTTATTATCTATGAAAACATTGCTACTTTGGCACTGTGATTTTATGCAATTCATTGAACTCTATTGCTGTTATTTTAGGACTTTGAAGAACCAGATGGAAGGATCAATCCAGGCAGTAAGGCGTGCAGCATCCTTGCCCATTCTGCTGTGTCATGGCTTAGGTACTCATTCTCTTCTTGAAATTTTTGATGGAATGCTTCAGTATTCCTAGCTTAAAGTGTATAAACTTTGGCTCCAGGCATGTTTGTTCGGTCAAATTATGCAGTTCATTTCATGTCTTTCTGTCTTGCCACTTTGGCCAAGAGAGATGCATCTTTCATGTGAAATTATATTCCTGGTGAAATAGGGTTTAGGTTATTAGAAGTTCAACATAGATCTTTTCTGGTAAAATAGTGGTTTACTCATAATGCTTACATTTTATGTTAATTGAGAATTAAGCGAAAATGAAGTCAAATAAAGTATATTGATGCTAGTGGAAGTGATATCTTTTTGCTTTCAAATAAATGTACTGGCAGGTTTGCACATTTCATAATGAAAGCCAGCTATGATGCTAGCAATTTAGATTTAAAATCTCATCATTTTCCTCCCATTTTTCTTGTTCTTTTTATAAATCTATTGAAGCTTCCTCCGGATGTAGTTCATTCTTTCTTTCTTGCTGCAGGGGATGATGTGGTTGCACATAGACATGGGGAGAAATCAGCACAGGCCTTAAATTCAGTTGGTTTCCGGAATCTTACATTTAGAACCTATAATGGGTATTTTCATTTGCTCTGCCTTCACTCACCTTCATCAAGAATTACACAGACACTCTCACATACGCACACTTTACACATCCAAACAACTTGTGCATTCTTTTGTTAAATAAAAAATGCTTAATACTGCCATGCAGGCTTGGTCACTATACGATCCCTGAAGAAACAGATGAAGTCTGCAATTGGCTAACTGCAAGGTTGGGGCTTCAGGGGACACGGTCATGAAACCAAATAAGGTCGGCATGCCAATGTGGAAATAGAGCATGAAATTAATCACACTTATGTATAAGGATCACAAAGTCGGGCTTGGGGTATATGGTATAGCTGTCTTGTTCAACTTATTCTTCCCTAGCAATCTTGCTTTCCTAAATAAACCTTCTTGCCATGTTTTATATTTCAGTTTACTTGCAGCTAAGAATCAATGATAGTAAATTTTGTTTATTAGGTTGGAGTTGATGGTATTTAAATTGCCATTCTCTCAATCTAGGAAATTTTGGGTTGGTGGAATTATGTAACTCAATCATAAGGCTGTCCTACATTGGATGTATTTTAAATACATAATAATAAAAGCTGGATGTGGATGTATTCATTTCTTATTTTCTCAAGTGTTCTTATTTTCTTGTGTGTACGAGGGAGAGAGGGAAAGTGGCCTACCTAGAGACTAGAGTGAGGAATCTCAAACTCGAGACCTCTCCTAAGTGAATTCTTTCTGACCATCTCGATCAAAGGGGGGATTCATTTCTTTACTACTTTTAATACTGTTTTCTGGTCATAAGTTCATAACTCGTATGCAAGGTAAAGTTGAATTTGGCTAAGGCAACGGATCAAACCAACAATGCTTGAACTTTGCCTCACTGTTGTTTGGGGAAGGTTTCATCTGCAACTAATACAGGTTTTTATTAGGCAGGGAATAGCAGTTCTTTTTTTTTTCTTTTTTTTTTCTTTTTTGGCATTAAGGGAATAGCAGAAGTTCAATGCTCAATTTTTCACAATGTGGACAACTTTTTTGTAAAGCACCTTAATGACTGTCGATTAGTTAAGCTACATGGTATAGATTGCAGAATAATTATGTCAAAGAAATGGCCTAAACTATCACTAATCAAAGTCAAGCACGCGAAGTTCATCACCTCATCAGTCTTTACGTTGGAAGAAAGTTGAAAATTGTTCTGTTCGACTGAATCCTTTGCATTGATAATTGATGACCAGTTAACAACACTGGCAACTGCTACATACATAGTCAGTTTCAGATTCAAAGGCAAAATTATGATCCTTGAACTATTGACAATTATGTTACATGAAAGTAGCCGACTAGAGGCAAGAATTAGGATGATAATAGACCGGTACACTCTTACATCAAGGTTTGCAGAATAACAGCAAAAACTGATCCGACATCAGCTTTGGTATTATCTCATAAAAGAAGAATACAAGGAAAAAGAGATTAGTTTTGATCGAATAAAATGATTATTTTTGCATGGTGGATTGGCAACATGTTTGGTGAGTCCTTCCTCTAATCATTGAGGCTTGCATAGAAAGTAGAAACATCTAAAGGAAAATCTAAAGACTGACAATGAGAGGAATAGAGAAAGAAATGAATACTACAGATCATGCAGCAGAAGCAATCTCTTGCTAGGAATTTGTCCGCTACTCAAAATGCGGCCACTCTAGCACCTGCATATCACAAGGCATTATGATGGTAACTATCATGCATATAAAAATGGCAAACTTTTAGTGCTTGACGTTAAAAATACTATATGCCGAACCTCAAAGGTATAAATTTCTAATAACAAGACGCTCACTGCTCTTTCAAGCTCAAGTACAGCAATCCAACACAAAAGAAGACCTAATGTAGTATGCTGCATAACATAATAAAAACTAGCACTAGTAAATTATTTGGCTAAAAATCCCATAATAAAGGGCAATAAAATGCAATACCTTACTCCAAACTGCAAGTTTGACAGTCAATCAGTGCTACTATTTTCTTGAAAATTGCTTCTATCCTGATTACTGCTTCCTTTTGAATCAATGCAAGGGGTGAGAGGTGGGAAAGATGGCACAGCTCTTAGTATGAATTTCCGGCCACTTCTTAATGGTCCCGAAGAGCTTGACCCAAGCTGTTGCAACTTGTGAGGAGGTGAAACTCGCTTGCCATTCGGGGAACTTACTTTCACAGACTTAATGGGTGTAGAAGTTTCTTTCAATAATTCTGGCGTATCATCCTCCAAAATGTCATACAGTCCACCATCACAGTCAAGCCCCTGAAGATTCTTAGTCTCATCCAAGGAAGACATAGGGGTAATAGGTGAACTACGCCAACAAAAGGAACCCACCGAAGAAAGACCACTTTTAGGTCCCAACTGGAATCGTGAAAGACTACTCAATTCCCTTGCTTTAGATGAAGAAGAACCTCTGATAATCGACGGATGATATGGCAGTGGCGTTTGATGGCATTCATCAGCAAGCATATCTACATTTTTATAATTGATTCCCTCAGAATATGAACCAACATCCAAATTCTCTTTACTTGTTTCCTGAAGCATGTCATTGCTATCAGAAGTTCTCGGAGATTTTGCATATGATAAGACCGAAAGATCAGACTCGGGTGATGGTAGGCTTCTTACAGTAAGAAGTCTGGGTTTGGGTGCATTCTTTCCATGGCTGAATAGAAAAGCAAGTAATCAGCAATGAAAGATGTTTGACATTTATATATTTAGTGTTTCTTGAATGATACTAGGACATCATAATCGTAAATCTTACTCTGAGTATTGGAATGAAGGTGTCAGCGGAGTGAGATGTGGATTAAACTCAGAATGCAAGATATCTTTCTTAGCTGCCACTGTGCTTTCTGATATCTCTATACCACCTCTGTTCACCATTTCTTCAGTCAAACAAAAATCTGTAACACAACAATGAGGATTATGTTGATTCCCAGTTCTAGATACTAATTTTCAGCCCAAAATAGACCCTAAAGAGACGGGAGGAGAAAATATATTACTCTATATCTAATTTAGGGAATAACATTAGCATGCATTGAAGGACAACATTCTCAATGGTATTTCAAGCAAAACTCACCTTCCTTCTTGCCAAAGACATTTTTGCACCCTTCACATCGGCATCCAATGGAGCAACCAACATTAGCCTTTTCAAAATTAGAGAAGATTCATAAGTCAAGAAATAATATATTCTACGAGATGTCATGAAAAAGCATGACTGATGATTCAGGCAGCAATGAAGTACCAGACCTGGTAGCATTCACAATATTTTTTCAGACACATAGACCTTTTGCAATTACACCCTCTTTTGTGTCTAGCTGAGGATGGTGTCTTCCCATTTCCATCTTCCTATGGAGGGAAAATATGTTTGCAAATTAATAAATAAGAACAAATCAAAATTAAGCAAAAGGAGTTGCTCTAATTGTGGTCTGGGGAGTTCCTTTATGCCATGTTGTTTACTTGAAACTCATTGACTGGTTGTACAATCTTGGGAGCGAATGCTAGTGGATTACGCGACTCAATTTGTTGACGTGTCTCAAGAACTGTATCTTCATACTCAGGTCTGTTAAAGCAACCTTGGCAGGAACAAGGATCAGCACAATAGATTCCCGCTGCAAAACAATCACAATATCTGAAAAGGAGGAGAAAATTAGCATAGGGCGCACTAATATAGACATCTCAGAGGACTTCGACCAGGAAAAAACAGAATCACTTACAGTTTCAAGCATTTTGTCTTCTTGCAATTGCAACGCTTGCAACCCTCACTGTCAGTGCTGTTCGAGGATTTCTTCCTAAAAGAAATACTATTAGTGGTCCTGATTACCAAGATAAAGATAGACTCATCAAATTTGCAAGAAATATCATTATAACTTGCCTTTTCTTTTTGGGGCTTTCTTGGTTTAGCATCTCATTATTTTCTCCATGCTCTGAATTGGGTTCCCTTTTTGTGTATAGAGTGATTTGACGGTCAAGTGATTCCACGGTGCAGTGTGTTTCAGAAGTAGCAGAGCTTGCAACCTTACAAGCTTTTGCTTCAAGTGTTCCATCCTCAGGAGCATCTAATACTTTCTTAAATGCATCTGAGCAACTCTCCTTATTTTCCATCAACCGACAACTCATAAGAGATGCTGATTTTATCTCATGTATACCCATAGAATCCACAGACAATTTCATGCATGCAGTTGCACCTCGACCAATTGGCAATGCATTAACAATGCTATTTAGGTGTAAGCCAATACCTGATGGCTTGGAAACAGTTAATGAAGGCTTTTCACAATAGCCCTGGGGAATCATGTTTATCGCTAATTGGGACAAGTTAATTAGTTGCCTTTTTCTTGATGTAGCAGTTAAGTCCTCATGAGAAGAACCCAAATTCTCTGCTTTTGGAGTTGTAGCAAGTGATATTGACGTGATCATATCATTTGCTTGATTGGAAGAAGTGCTGCAGTTTATTGTAGGTTCTTTTCGAGCTTGACCAAACTGAAGACAACGCCTACTCATGCCACGTTGGTGTTCACTAGCCTGCATTTGACTGTTGTAATTATTCCATTGCAAAAGAAAAATTCTACCAGCATTTAATAACCAAAAGGGAAAAAATTAAATAAAAAAGGCAATTTAATAGTCTCACTTTAATCACTACATCACAGCTACCTAAAATCTTTGTTACCTCAGGATCATGTGTCTCGTTATGAACTGGAACATCTGTGTCTTGTTCGACATTTTCAGTAAAATCTTCATATCCCTGAACCCTTTGCGAAGATCCATGTGGCAGCTGAAGGAAATCATTACACCCATACCCATGGTCCTCTACTGCTTTCTGGCAAAGAGGAAAAAAAGACTGTGAATTAAGTACATCTTATCTCCTAATAAAAATGGTGCTGTTCCCACCAACATGAAAACAATAATTACCTGAGCATCCAAATTATTGTGTTCTTTTTCCTGAGATGAAAGATCAAACATATCAGACTCATAATTTGGGCATTCATCAGATATCCCTTGGCCACTATGTTGCTTCTCTTCAGCCTTCACTGGCTTAACATCAAAGGTTAACTTTCTTTCAAGGCCTTCTATACTCTGCCCAGAAAACAATTAAGCTCCATCAACTTCTCAAATTTAAAATACATTTTAGAGTCTAGTAAACCATTTACTGATGATTGAAGCCAGAGTTGACAAGAGCATAAGGTGTGCTCTGGCACCAAAACCCTGCCTGAGGCACAAGGTGCATAAAAAGGGCTAGCCTTAGTGAAGTCATGAGCAATATACGTGTGCTTTTTTTCTTTTCCTTCCTGTCTAGATAATAAGCTTGATATACATGATTCTAATGACAAACTCTAAGGAGCAGTCAGTATTTATCCTACAAAACATGAAAAGTTTCCCTTTTTTCCTTTTTTGGCCAATTTTCTTATGCTCCCAAACTTCTTGTTAAATACTCAACAATGACAAGTAGTGAGTTTGACATTCTTCACGTTTAATAATTAAAGGTACAGCAATGGAAACAATTTGAAAAAAGAAAGTGAACTTCAGTCACACAAGCATTTTTTATGCTTACTGCCTTAAATTAAAAGCACACCTAGGCACACACCCCAAAAGGGTCTGAGGTGCTTTTTTTGTTTGGTCCCTCTCCTTAGCGCTTAGGTCCATGCCTTAATGACACTGACTGAAGCATATTATTAGATTGTTTGTTATTTAAATGGATTATACATACAGAATTTGCAGAGTCTGTTTCCACAGGGTCAGCCAAGAATTCATCAACACAGCCAGAAGAACTACTGGGTTGGACCGACACAGAGTCCTTCGTATCATCCTCCTCCTTTGTACCAGTAATCAAACCCTGCTGCAATTCAGGAATAGATCTTTCCAGACTACCAGAACACTCAATATATTTCTTGTCTCCTTCACCATTTTGAGATGTTTCCACATTTGATGACTGAGGCCTAGGAATAAGGTTTCATGTAATCAGAGCACATGTAGAAAGCTTTTCTAATGGAAAACAATAAAGCCAAAATCTGACATATGACAAACCTTCTAAGCACATTTATGCGTGGAGATGTAAATACAAGAGGGGGAGAATTGAGTCCTAAAAACCCTTGTGGTACATGTGGTACCTTGTCAGGCTTTATAGGAGAGAGACTGCTAATGTAATTTGAAAAGGGGGATTCCTGAAATCAAATGAACAATAAGAAATGAGAAGTATAAAATTTATGATAAAGGAAATGGCCTCCAATTGTAAAGACTATGCAGTCAACTTGGTAAGAATTGGGAGGAAGAGGGAAACTGAGGTGACAATTGCATAGTAATGGACTTAACCAGAATCAAGTTTGAAGGTGTTATTCAGGTAACCAATAAATGCCACCTGATGTCTTGGTAACCAAAGTCGGGCGTATAACTAAACAAATATCGAACCCAAACTTAATGAAACACAAAATTAACACCTTAAGCAAATTCTAGACCAGCAATAAGTTGATCATTGAGCAGCATTTACTCATCAAAGATACCAAGACAGGTCCAATAAGAAATATAGCATCAATTAAAGACAAATTCAAGTCTACTTTAAATCTGTGCCACCATCCAACTGAAGGAAACAAGGAACCCCAATTCAACAACAAAATCAAATTTCAACAAATACCCAGATAAGTAAACTCAGCAAATTGATTGAAATTCTAATCAAACCCACTTCACATTTCAACTCTAACATCAAAACTTCAATGTCACTTAACCACGCATTTTATGTTCACACTCACTAACATAAACCTCAAATGAAAGGAAACAAAAGAACCCCCACCAAACAGCAAGCAAATTCACACGAAACACAATTATAAAATCAAAGCCTAAAAAGGGGTTTTAAAAACCAAAACATAGAAAGGGATCTGAAACTACAGAAAATGCTAAGAACACAACAAAGTAACAGCAAAAGTTATATCTTTTAAATGGAAAAACTTTAAAAGAAAGAGAGGAAGTAAAAGTGGGGCGGCAAGGGCTGGGAATTACTTGAACTGGAGGAGAAGAAGTAGATGCAGGAGCAAAAGAAGAGGGGAGAAGGGATTTAGAAGATTCAGGAGAATCCATGCTTAGAAACCCTAACCCTAACTAGTCTCTGCTGCATTTCTGAGTTTGGTAGAGTTGAATTGTATTTCTTCTCAGTTTTGCTTTACCCTCCTGAATATTGATGTTGAAATTTTGTCAAAATATTTTTCCCCCTTTGTTGTAAATGTCTAAAGGGAGGAAGTGAAAAAAAAGAGAGACGTAGCGTGGAGTAAGAGGCAAGGGCGGGCATTCAAAAACGGAGCGGGAATTTTCATAAGCGGCCTTTTGTTGGATAATTGTTTTTCTGGGCCTCCATTTTATTTTCTTTTATAAATTGGGTTTGGGCTGCATCTCTTTTACCATCAATTTCAACCCAAATCAATATTTAGAATAGGCTTAACTATGTAAGAGCCCCCCTGAACTTAATTCGAAAGTCAAATAAGGTTCTGTTTGTTAAATTAAGTACTGAAAATTTAAGTACTGAATCTTTATGGCTACTGAATTTATGGTGAAAAAACTATTTGATAAGTTACTTAATGTGAAATGTAAGAAAAATATTTTTGTTTATATTTTTGTATGAAAATATTTAAAAAATACATTGGTAACAATTAAAAAGGAAAGAATTATTGATTTTTTTTGGGTATCCCATCTGGTGTATCCAGGGCTTTGCTCTGACTAATCCGGATTCGACCCGCGTCGTGCACCTGGTTATGGTGGGTGAGTCTCCCAACAGGGGCAGCTGCGTACGCAAGGTCTCAAACCGAGACCTGCTTAAGCTGGAACAAGTCGTTTACCACTTGATCCAACCCCTTGTTGGTGGAAAGAACATAACATTAATGTTTAAATCTTTCCATAAATAATATTGTTGAATAGAAAAAGTAACTAGGGATGTCAATTGGTAGTAGATAATAGGGTACCCGGCACTACCCAACCCGCTTAAGTAGGATTAGGGTATTGTATAATCGGGTTAGGGTAGGGTACGAGTATTAGTTTTAGTACCCGTGACGGGTTCGGGTAAGGTTGGGGTAGTGACCTTAGGGTACCCGCTACCCGAACCCGGTTACTAGTTCATTGTTTTAATATTAAATTTTTATTTATATATTAAATTTTTACTTAAAAATTACTCATAATCAACCTAATTAAAATTTGTTTATGGTTAAAAATATAATTTTTAACTTTGTTTTACAATAATACAAATTAATCTTAAAGTTACTCATTTAATTTTAATTAATATATTATTATTTAATTATAATGTAAAAAAATATTCGGGGTTTTTATCGGGTTCGGGTAGTTAACGGGTAGTTGATATTTTATACGGGTAGAGTACGGGTAGTTATTTTGGAAAATAATCGGATAGTTATAGGGTTCGGGTACCCTAAAAGATAATAGGGTTAGGGTACGAGTACCTTAAAATTCGCGGGTACCCTACTCGTTGGCATCCCTAAAAGTAATCTTAGACCTACTTTTTATTTCCAATACTTTTTCATTGAAAATTTTAAATTAAGTGATTTTATAACCTTAATTATCAAACGTATTGAAAAAATTAAAGCATTGAAATTTTTCATTTTCAATAATTTGAAAATTTTCAATGGTTTATCAAACAGCTCTAAGTCTCCATCAATTTCAACCCAAATCAATATTTAGAATAGGCTTAACTATGTAAGCCCCTAAAATTTTATAATAGTAAAATAAGTCTCCAAACTTTGATTAAAACATAATTTGGGCCACTTGATATGATTAAAATTGGTAAGACACTAGGATTTCATGCTAAACTTCAATTTAATGAAAATTTTTTCAAGACTAACTGTACGATCATAAGGATTAGATGACTAAGTTTAGTCAAATCAAGGGCTAATTAAGTGTAAACCAAAGTTCAAAAGTGGTAAGTAGGGATGTCAACGGGGCGGGTTTTAGGCGGGTACTATATTCCTCGAACCCGTCCCCGACTTGAAGACCTTATCCCCGTTCCCGTCCCCGTCCCCGGTGGGGAATGAAATAAAGTCCCCTTTCCCGTCCTCGTGGGGATCCAACGGGGACGGGAAATCCCCGTTACCCGAATATTGCAATTAATTTTTTAAGCAAAATATAGTTCATAAAAAGTTTAGTACAAAACATTACATAGATTAATACAAGTTTTCGTTTTTTTTTTTTTGCCAGAGATTAATACAAGTTTACAACACCACAATTACAAGTTTTCAACAATCAACACCACAATTACAAGCTTTCAACACCGTGCAAGGTATAACTTAAATGAATAAACATTATATCAAATCCATCATCCCAATAAAATTCATGAAATAATTATCATCCAAATAAAATTTATGAAATAATTATCATCTTGCACTTCTTAGACTTCTTAGACTATAAACCCAATAATAAAGCCCAATAAAGTGTGTGTATATATATATATATATATATATTATGAATATATTATATATTTCGGGGTCGGGTTCGGGGCGGGGGGACCATTCCCCATACCCGTGCCCATCCCCGACGGGGAATGAAAAACAATTCCCATCCCCGAACCCGTTCCCCAAAAATACTCCCCAAACCCGTCCCCGTCAGGGCGGGGAATTGGCTTCCCCATTGGGTTCGGGCCTCGTTGACATCCCTAGTGGTGAGGACCTTCCAAGGTTTGGTTGGCTCAAAGTTGAGAGCTTTTATGCTTTTGTGTAGGGTCCTACGCATAGGGTTTTTAGGATTTGTGTAATGTTATGAAAAGGATTCTGGTTGGCCTATATAGGATGCCCATATGTCCATACAGATAAGTATGGTAGCATCCTACGTGCATATGGCCACATAAGTGTAGTTTGTATGCCGGTAAGCGTGTTTGAGTGAGGCTTATGTGATTGTACCTTGGCCATTTACCTCGCCGAGTTGTTCGGTCCAGTTAAACAACTATTAGGCCATGCTCAACAGGATATAAGGTTTGTTTAGGCGCTGTTTGAAAGAGCTGTGAGATTAATGTGGGGGAGATTGAAATGAGGAGATTAGTTACTGTACATGTGAGATTAGAGTTGTAGCTGTGAAAACTTAACGATTAAAAGATATGTGTTTGGTGTGGTGGTGAGGTTAAGATGTAAAATGACTATTAAGGGTATTAGTATAAAATATATATTATATATATGATTTTTATTTACTATAAATTATAAATTATTTATATGTATTTATTATGTTATTATTGGCTTATTTATAGATTATATATTTTTAATATACATATATATAATAAAAGTAAAAAGAAAAATTATTAGTCAATAAATATTAATAAAATAAAATAATAATTTTAAATATTTTCAACAAAATAAAGTTAAGTATATCACATATGCAAAAACATATCAATATAATAAAGTTTAAATATGAAAAACTTTTCTATAATTCATTTATTAGTTATTTTAATAAATTAATAAAATTCTTTGATTGAAACTTAGAAATAACAGAAAAAATATAAAACAAAAATGGGTAAATTTGGACTTAAATAGTGCACCATAGTAAAATTTGCATTTTGCAACTTTTAAAATTACACTGTTAGCCGGTGGTTTGAGTTCGCCACGTAGGCCAATGATGGCCTTCCTGGTCGTCACAAGAAAATCACCACGTTTATTTATTCTCACAAACTTAAACATTAGCAAAGTGGTAAGTAAAGATCGAATCCCGCGAGGAGGTAGCTATCCTTTTCTTTAGTAATCTTCCAAAGGTGAGGATTGTAGAGAGTAGTAATCAATCAAAATAAAATAACTAAGAGCAATGTAAAGGGATCGAACTAACAATAATAAGAAAGCTTTCTCATAACATAAGTACAATCACTCTTGACTCATGGATCATAGACTATTCAATCCAATTCATTCCACACACACACATCAATTCGGTTGGATAGCATCTCAATTGAATTGCAACTTTCATACCATTCATTCCTATCAAATCAATACCTAGTTGAATACATAATTCCCAAAGTACAACCATATATTCATCCGAAGCATACAACTTCATGTTCAATACTTTCTAATGTTGATAACCTTATCATTCCATAAGGAATGGGCATAAAGATCAATCGGATGGTATACAAGGCTACAAGATTAGCTTCACAGAAAGCTATTACTAATCATGCAATAGTTATATATCTAAGCAAATCAAATCCTCAATAAGCATCATCAATTTACTTGTGCTTCGATCTACAAATCAATAAGATCTAATAGAAAGCAAACTTCATATAGATAAACAATCAACTGGCCAAGAATCATATTTTTCTGTATGCATAAACAAGATCAAGATATATAACTTAAATTGATTCGATACTATTCCATAAATAGTCTCACCATGATATAGTAAAGAGATCAATGTAACTTACATCATGAGAATTAAGAAAACTACTCACTCGTCACTTGAGTGAGAAACTCCATAACAAAGGAAAAGTGTTTCGGCCTATGCCTTTTATTGTATCTCAGATCTAATCTTTATTGTGCTTATAAAAACTAAAGAGAAAATAATGTATATATAGGGGTCGGCGGCTTAGGGTTGTGATGACTCCTAATTGCTTTCTCCTTAGGTTGAATTGGGCTCCTTAAAGCTTCTTACACAAGGTCTGATCCAAATGCAAAGTCTTCATGTAGTGCATAGTCCAATCTTCCTATCATAGACACATAAGCAACCACAAGGCATAAATTAACCATATGTCTTCATTCTTCTTCATTCTTCCATGTCATCTCGTCCATGTGGCAAATGCATCTTCACTAGGCTTCATGTGAAGTTTCATGACTCATCAAGGTGAAATCAAGTCATGTGGTGAACCATCAAATACATGTGGGGAACCATGTATAATCTTGAAGCTCAAAATTGTCTCCTCCATAGGCTAGGAATCGTCAAATCCATAATCTAAGTCCTTGGATCTTCAATTAGCTCCAAAATTGCTCTATTTAGCTCCTAATTCGGCCATAATGCACATTTCTCCCAAAATCAACCTACAAGTGCAAAACAACATAATTAAACTCATAATAGAGACATATGAGACCAAGTAACACTTAAAAGATAACAATTTGTATGAACTATTTTGCTCCCTCAGATACCCCCACACTTAGCTTCTTGCTAGTTCTCGAGCAAGAGTAGAGATAACTAGGAATATCCTACAAATACTAGTGCGCTTAAAAACTTATGCAGCACAACAAATACATTAGTTTGAATCAACTTTGATTGCTAATGACATATGAAGGATATTGAGGATACTATATTGAATTATAACATAACATCATACAATCACTTCATACATAAGCATACTCATCAAAAGCTATCTCGCTCACCTAAGACTACTTTCTATGGTGAAACTCACTCAAAACAATGTTTTAAGAAGTACAATATGCAAGAGTAAAAATTAGAAGGACTTTCAAGGGTGAAACAGATTCAAAAAGTAAAGGATAAGAGAAATAAAGTTAAGCATTTTCTTGAATTTTCACTAAGTGCAACTACAACTCTTCTTCTTTTTCACTTCTAAGCTTTCATTCGCTTTGAAAGTGTGTTCACATTGGAATCTTTTCACTATTTGGCACGCTTATGTTTTTGGTGCATTAAAAGAGACAATACTTTCTCACTTCTATACCATGCCTCTTATCCTCTTTGTATTCATCCCTATTTCTCCATTTTCTAGAGTGACAACTATGGTAAGATCAAAAGTATCTCTTTTCCTCTTTTATCCCATTATACATCCCCCCCCCCCCCACTTCTTATTTGCACTATTCAAGATCTTTGATTTCAATGCTTTTACACTAGCTCACAACAGGGTAAACTCATTGATTTCATTCTTTTAGATGTATTGAATAGAGTAAACAAGGAATAAGACTTTGATGATTTAATGGGGTATCAAAAGATATATAATAGGGTCGGCTTCTTTTCATTAGGTGCACAAACAAATGCCTTCATCATTTTCCTACTCAAACATATGTACAAAAACATTTCTGACACACTTTTTTGTAAAAAATTTTTTAAGGCTCAAAAACTCACAAGTGTGTACCTAATTAGCTTTCTCAAAGTAAGCTTATCCATAAAGTATTGTATGAAATTAGGATATAATAAACCATAGTATCCTTAGCATTCTAAACATGCTTCTTATCATTCATCATTAAATCAATCCGCAATGTATGTATGTTTTATCTTTTTGGGTTTTTCTTTTTATGTTTCATGCATACTAACTATATGATAAATTCTCTGCAACACGAAACTCAAATTAAGTTTTGTAAAAAGCTTCAAGTTTTCAGTTCACAAATCAAAATTTTTCATTTCAAGTTGTTAATGTCAACTAAATAATTGACATAGGCCCAACCAATTACAATACCTTACATTGTTTTTTTTTTTTTCCTTTTACCCAAAGCCCACATTACCATTTAGGCCCAAGCTGTATCTATTTGCATTCAATACTACCCATTACTACGAAATAGCTATCGTCCCCCTTAAACAACCAATTAATGGCGCCGGCCATCGGACAACGACACTGCATTTAACACCCAACAACTGAATCTGCTTTTTTTTTTCTTCACACCCTACTTCTACTCCAATGCCTTAATTACACTATCATGATAAACGTTAATCTCTATGTTTTCCCTTCTTTTTGGACTTATATTTATTGTTCAAAAAACATTCCCCACAAAAAACTTCCATTTATTGTTGCCATTACATTTAATCTTTTCAGTTTGTTTTCATTCACAACATGTCAATATTTTCAAAAACCCAAAAAAAAGTAAAAACATATTTAACATTTAATTAAAAATTACCACCATTACCTTCTTCCTTGCATTGCCGATTTCATCTGTCATTGCCATAGCTCTTATTTAGTCACCCAACTCCGAATCCCTCAACAAAATTCAGGCTAAATTCATTTTCACTTTTATTACCCACTGCTTTTTAATTTGTTTTATCCTTTTCCTTTTTCTGGTCGGATACAAAAATTTTGATCTTAAACTCAACCGATTTCTCAAGTTATATCCTTTCACTAACGTTCCTTTCCAGTTTAGGAGCATCTTTCATTTTTTGCATTTCAGATTTCAAATTGAAACTTACCCATTTTAGCTATTATCAGTTTATTTTATGCAGAGGTTAATGACCGAAGATCCCTCCATTAAAGCTGGTAACAAAACACATGGTTCCAGAATATTATTTTTTTATTCCAACTTTTTCTCTCACTCCTTCAACCTTTACAACCGGTCATCTGGTCATTCTTATTGACTCACCGTGATAGTAAGCAAGATGGACGATAGTTAAACAACTCCAAATATTTGATGGCTGCAATTTCATTCGGGCCCACAACGCGTAAAAAGACGACGGGGCTCATTGTATTTCTCACCATATAAGAAGACTTGGATTTGCTAATAATTCGGGTATTTAATACAAAGATTTTGCAGATTTCTATATACTAGGATCCAACCTGGGTTTCGCCGCGGGAAAGGATTTAATTATAATTTAATTAACATTATAAATAATATTTTTTATATCTAAATATGTACAAGCTAAATCTCCAACCTTTTATTAACAACCTCACCTTAATTATCCTTTCCCCCTTTCATTCACCCTCGAAAATCATGGATAACTGAATGTGCTACCCTCTGGTGGTGCCGCATTAGTTCATCTCTCAACTGCTGTTCCTGCAATCAAGAATGTGCTACCCTCAGATGCTAAAGACCATAGTTCAACATCTTATTCTATGCATATATAATATTTTATATTGATTCATATTAATAAACATAAATTTAAATTAAATGAAATCTATTAAATTTAAAATTAGATTTAAATTTAAAATTAGATTTAAATTTAAAATTAGATTTACATAAATTTAAATTTAAATTTACATAAATTTAAAGGACAAATGAAATTGATGTAAATGTTGATGTAAATGGGATAAAATATAGATGTAGATCAAGAAAATGACAACACACCTTAGAGTTGTTATTAGTCTCAAAGAAAAAAAGCACTATAAGATGTGTTGTGAAGCAAAAACGCAAACTGCTAACCCTTTTATAGAAAAAATACAAAACACTTATGTAACAAGTAATATCATTAAAGGGAAGTTAGGCAATGCGAACCGAATTTTGTTAGCCAATCTAATACTTTAAAAGGGTGTCCTATTAAAGTTAGGTTAAAATACATTAGTTGGTAATACCCTACTTAAACAATACTCCACCTAAACATCCAATTTGTTTCTTATTTCTATACAAGTGCTGGTTACCGATAAATTGGTAGACTTTTACTAAAGTCTGAACAAGTGCTATAATTCAGGTACCTGAAATGAAATCAAAGATTGGCTGGATGGTTTGCAAACAGAAAGGTAAAATTAGTATAGTGTTTTGTGAACAAACAAAACATTGCAAAATGTGGAAGAAAACTTTTGGAAAGTAGAGAATAGGTCATTCGAGTGTTTGCTCAAGTGTCTGAAAATTGTTGAGATTGTTGGCCTCCAGCCTCTGCATAGGATGGATGACTTTCGTATCGTATATGAATTTGCAAAATTTATACTTGGGAGTGCAAGGGTCCTAGAGAGGATGGGTTGATGTTTTAGTTTGATGTTAGGTTATGATATGAGCCCACATATTTGGGATTGATAACAGTAAGCCCATTAAAATAATTCACATGGACCTAGCTCAAATTCCAAATTATTTGATATCACCTCAGTAAATAAACTACACATGCTCTGAAATGCCAATGTAAAAGAACTGGCCATTAATCAAGGGTTCCACAAACCCTATTGAAGCAAAAAAAGGAAAACTCAAAATTACATATCTAGCCAACCCATTACTATTATAACCGTTAGATTGTCAAACTATGGCCATTGGATAAAGTAAATTACTTACCTTGTCCTTTTGTTTGATGAGTAAAAAAAAATGGCTAACTACTTACGTTGCTTTTAGGAAAATTGTCCCCCCTCTCTCTAAACGAAATCTGTTCCTTTTTTTTTCTCTCTCTCTATCAATCTGTTATCCTCAATTCAGCCGGTGATCTTCGACCCAACACCTTGCAGCAATCAGTCCTATTGAAATCTAAATCATTCCAAGGTTTGGCTTCCATCAGCTGCAAAAACATCGGTCTAGCACCAAGCCCCAAAATATGTTCCTTTTTTTTTCTCTCTCTCTCTATCAATCTATTATCCTCAATTCAGCCGGTGATCTTAGACCCAACACCTTGCAGCAATCAGTCCTATCTAAATCTAAATCATTCCAAGGTTTGGCTTCCATCAGCTGCAAGAACATCGGTCTAGCCTCAAGCCCCAAACTCAGTTCAGACTTGTGGGCAAATGGGGCAACAATACATGCTAAAAAAAAAAATTTACGGTAAGAGCTTTGGTTCGAAACAGCGACAGAGTGATGTGATCTTCAGAGTTTTTTCAACAAGAGGAAAGTTAGACTCTTAATGTTTTCTATCTTTTGATGTCCTTGTGCGTCCTGTTAGGTGTTAAAAAAAGATAGATATTATAATCTGTTAATAGTCAAGTTTCCAGATCTCTATTGGTATACTACTCTGTTAAACATTTTTTTCATGGACAAAATGGTTTCTGTTGATTTATGGAGAGTAATTTGATTCGAGTGAGTTTCTGTTGATTTATTCATAATGTGATTCGATTGAGTTTAATCTCATTTTATCCATTTTCAACCAGTTTATGCTGTAATTTGTGATTGTTTGTAAATCAATGAACATGTTGAAATTTCTAGCTTCATAAATTGAAGCTAACTAACCAACACCCAAATAAAACAATTAACAATTAAGTATAAAATGAAATAGCAATAAAACAATCGTACGGAGCAATATAAATCAATAACATTAGATTAAATAGTACATAAAAAAGAAAGCTTAAGACAGTGTACCATGAAATTAGATAGTGAACCATGAAATTAAAAGAGCAAATTACTAATTAATAATAATATAAGGAACAACAGAAATAAAAGAAGTACAAAAGAGGAGAAGAGAAAATGACAACACACCTAAAGGAAGAGTGTGTTGTGGGGAAACAGAGAGGGCTAATGTGCCCTTTATAGAGGCAGCTGTAGAGTAGATGGAGAGATTAATTAAGTTGGGTGGATGGCGTTGGATCCAAATTCGGGTGGATGCTGGTAAAACTCACGGTGTTAGTAACCAGAACGAACTTATCATCCAGTTTGCAGTAGAAGGAACTTGTTAGTTAACAAACCTAACTTAGCATCCAGTTTGTAAGCACGTTAAAGAGTATGTATTTTTTGCAATTGTAGCATTTAATGCAGCCCATCCACCGTGGCTGCATGAGGATGCGGTATTCTGCATGAGCTTTAATCTATTTATTAATGTATAGTACCTAGACCTAGAAAGTAGGAACAACTTGCAAGAAAACAAATATAATGTATTTAGTGGGTCACCACATACCACTTGCTTGGCCTATTAGAACAAAAGTTGTACAGATTTATATCATATATATTTAATTTATTTCATATTTTATATTTTTATATATATAAAGACAACGCAATTAATATATACTTGAAGTTAGCTTCCACCTACTTTAATCACCATTACTTATTCTCTGGATGATGATGTTTGATTGACCAGACAAGTGGGACTACCCTGGTAGGTACCACGATAATAATCCCATTAGTTAGGCAGGGTTTGTTCTCTTAGTCCTTATGTAAATTCTTTTTTTTTTTAACCCAGATATCTCTTACCTTAACCTAACTTTGGTTTGGCCAAAGGGTCAGGGGGCAAACAGTCCTTTCAAAGGTAACTGGTTGTCTATCTCCTTGCTAAACCCTAAGGCTAAAGTGGTCTTTAATGGAATCCTTATAGCATCTCCTGAATGGAAAGATCTGCTAAAGCTGTTTCTAGCCTTTCTTTTTTCGTTATTTAAAAATCAAACAATTTTTTCCAGCCTTTCTATTTAGTCCAAATTGCTTTATTTTTTTATACCTTTGACCTCCAAATATTATAGATTCTTATGGAGGTTTTACTCTCTTTGTACCTATTTAAAATCCCTTTTTTCCTAGACAAGTTCGTATTTGAACATATGTTACAATATGAAAAACAATCTGCATATATTTCCCACTTTACACATGTCGTTCAATATATTTGCAATCAATGGACTACCCTGGTAGGTACCACGATAATAATCCCATTAGTTAGGCAGGGATTGTTCTCTTAGTCCTTATGTAAATTCCTTTTTTTTTTAACCCAGATATCTCTTACCTTAACCTAACTTTGGTTTGGCCAAAGGGTCAGGGGGCAAACAGTCCTTTCAAAGGTAACTGGTTGTCTATCTCCTTGCTAAACCATAAGGCTAAAGTGGTCTTTAATGGAATCCTTATAGTATCTCCTGAATGGAAAGATCTGCTAAAGTTGTTTCTAGCCTTTCTTTTTTCGTTATTTAAAAATCAAACAATTTTTTCTAGCCTTTCTTTTTAGTCCAAATTGCTTTATTTTTTTATACTTTTGACCTCCAGATATTATAGATTCTTATGTAGGTTTTAGACTCTTTGTACCTATTTAAAATCCCTTTTTTCCCAGACAAGTTCGTATTTGAACATATGTTACAATATGAAAAACGATCTGAAACTTCCAACAAATATGCATAACTATTTGAATACAAACTTTTTAATAAATGTTATTTTTTATATTTTTCATATTTATATTTTCATTTAACCAATGGACAATTATGGGAATGGCCTGTTGTAAATTGGACATCTAAATATGAATATATATATATATATATATATTGAAAATATATTTTGTGTTAGTTCATTATTCATGTCGTTCAATATATTTGCAATCAATGGCGAATACATTAAATTCAAAGGTTAAAGTATACAACTAACTTGAATAAATCTATTAACGTAATTAATTAGTAGCAAACATCAACCTTGTTAATGTCATTATAGAATAGGACTTATTACCAAAACGATTGCTTTCTCAACTTAATATACTTAATTTTTGCTCACTTACATATGAATTTGTTGAAAGAAATGTTAATAATTAAGATTTTCTTGAGATAAAAATAATTCTGATCTGAACAAAGTGCCTAATAGATGAACATTAAACATTCAGAAACAAAGAACCAAATTCTCTATTTAACTATAAGACGAACATTAGCCAAAAAAAAAAAAACTATAAGACAAATAACGCACATTTAATTTAGCTGTTTGGTTTAGAAGGCCCATAAAACAAATCGGGCTTTCTTCTTGTTCATCCAAACCCGGACTATTCATGGTCCAAGAGTTCTTCATAGCATCATCATTATTCTCAAATTCCTTGCGTTGACATTCATTTATTTCAACCTCCACGATAACAATTATGCATACATGACACATATATAATACTTGAGTTACAATACAACATAATTAATTGCTCTGGCGCATATAAATGGCTAACAACTCTAATCTTACTAAAGTTTAGATGATTTTTTCCAATGCTCAATGCAATTTTCATTACCATCTCACCCCAAACCTGACAAAGAATCCTACTTGGTCTCTCGCCTGCCCTTCCAAGTCGATCCCCAGAGACCACATCCACATATATAACCTATAAGATGGTGTTCATGAAATTACTCAAAAGAAAATGCTTGAATATATCAAATACAAAGTTTTTTTTTAGTTTAAATCTTTAAACTTACTTGCAATATCATGATGCATCCGGTCCCATATGGCTTTTCCTTTTGACTTTTAAATTCAACAATTTCATCCATTAACACCGTGTACACATGTGTCGCCCAATCAACACGTCCATTAAACATGTCCTCTGTTAAGCAACTATAATATGACTTATCAATGTATGTCCCACTTCTTGGACACAGTAAACAATCTATAGCAAACAATATAAACTTGGCCTTGAATTCTTATGATGTTGCCTCTGCCTTCTGGATGCAATCTTCCAAATCATAAACTTTTATACTTTTTTACCACAAATATTAAACCTAGACCACGTATCCCCCATATTATTCCTTGGGGCTTCTCTTATCAAGGGCACACCGGAGCTTGACAATCCAAATACGTCAGTTATATCTTCCTTTGACACTTTAATTACTTCCTCTCCTCATAAAACAACTATTACTAGTATCAAATCTTTCAATGATTGGCATACATAGCTCCTTTGAAATTATTTACTGATCGGTTGTCAACGAAACACAAAATAAATCCCCACAAAATCTAACTAGGTAGCTAGGGTAAGCAGGGTCGAATCCCACAGAGAAGGATGAAACGAATATTGAAAACAAAACACTTGGAAACACTTAAGAAAATTGGGGATTAGAATTCACAATTAAAAGCAATTAAATAAAAGCAAAACTAAAACTAAATTAAATTAAACTAAAATACTAATTAAGAAAACAATTAACTAAAAAGCATACTTTCCTTCCAATGGTAGAAATTAATTAATAGGAGATATGGATCATTGATATGAAAGATAGCTTTAGTACAACCAAATTATTGAATTAGGCAAGAATCAATTTTACGCCACTCTATAAATAGAGGTAAAATATCAAACAAGATTCATTCAATAACCTCTTAAGAATAATTTATCTAGGTTTCTCTAACATGCTAAATAGTTAATCTCACTTCGTTAGGCCCAAAGATTAACCCTATTATCCAAGAATCCATACTATTACGCCTCAGAATCATGAATAAAGCATTAAGAACAATTATAGATTCACACACGCTTAATAAATAAATTCAAACCTATATCCAACCAAACTATTACGCCTCGGTTTTCAATAAGACCTATTAGTTCCACCGGTTCCTTGATGAGGGGCAATCAATTTGTATCAATTATTAGGCATACCAATTAAGTTTCAACCCAATAAAAACAATAGACTAATCCTCTTATTGACAATAGTGGCCACCTAAAGCAATAAATTCTTAATCATAATCATTATAATAGGAATTAATATGCTATTCAAAAGGGAAAATCATACCAAATTATAAGTGCAGAATCTCCTCATAAAAATTGATTAAAATCTCCAACTGATAGAAAGTATTAAGAGAACTAGCCTTTCATGAATTGAAAAGAATCCATGAGAGAGAAATAAAGAAATGAAGAATAACTTACTGAGATTTCCCCTCCCTTGGGCGGCTGCCCAAAGAAAAGAGAGAAAAACTAAAACCTAGAAAACTAATGATTAGGTAGCTTAGATTTTTCTACCACTTAAGGTGGGTATTTATAGGAGGCTCCTAGGGTTAAAATTAGAGTTATAACCGACCTAGGGTACTTTGGAGGCGTGCTGGGCTGATTTCTTGGTCATTAAGTGAAATCCAACAACTTTGATGGGCTGAAAATAGAGAAAACCGAAGTCTGGCCCAAAACTGCTTTTGTCCGCATTGTTCAGGGGCATTTTGACCATCTTAATGGCAAAACTGGGCTTCGTACAAAACAACAAAGTTGTATATCTCAGAGTTAGCTTTCCAATGCTTTTTAAATTATCACATTTGGACCTATGTAGAGAAAGTTATGAATTTTATCCCGAAGAGTCGCTTAAATCGGAATTAATTGGAGAAGCTTCAAGAGGTAGACACCAGGCTTGCGTTGATTTTGGCAGCCCGACTGTCCCTGGGTGGCCAGCTGAGATGCCTAGGCGCTCAAGTCATCTAGGGAACCATTAGGATGTCGTGTCCTCTTCTTCACTTGACTTGTGTTCTTGATCCTTTCACCTTGGAAACTTGTAGCATTAATCTTCATGGCTTCCATAAGCATAAAAATAAGCTTCAAAGGGTCTTCAATCACGAACATCAAAGGTCCAAAATCTTCATGAAATTTCCACTTGAATATTTGTGCCATTATTCCATCAAAACAACTCCAAAAAGTAGGAAAAATAGTACTTTTCCACTTTTCTTGTCTTCAAGACCTATGAGGACAAATATTAACAAAATAAGACATAATCAAGCTCAATCATGTATAAATCCTCCTAAAAACATAGGAAAATTACCATAAGAATGCCATATTTTGGTCTGATCATTTACTGTTTTCATTTTCAACATCGCACCAAATCCAATTTCATCAATTGCTCGATGTTTATCAGTGCTAAGTTCTGAAACCAACGACACAAACATAGAAGGACTGTGATCAAACCAAAATTATGCATCTTTTTATGGTCATTTTTCCTATGCTTTTTGGGTATTTTATGCTTGATTATGCCTTATATTGGTTATACTTGTGTTCATAGGTGTTGACAAGAAGAAAAGTACAAAATCATCAATTTTGTACCTTTTTGGGACCTTTTTGGATGATTTATGGCACAAGTATTTTCCATGGACGTTTTGGATGAAGATTGGAGCTATCATGTTCGTGATTGAAGAGCTTGAAGAGTCAATTTTATGATTATCAAAGTCATAAAGTTGATTGCTTAGAGTTTTCAAGGCAACTGAGCAAAGACGAGTTCAAGGCAAGTAGACATGTCAAGGTGACGAGCTATGACACAGCCTACCTGGGTGATCAGGCACATCACATGGGTCCTCAGACAAACCAAGTGGGCACTCAGGTAGAGTCGTGACACTGCCCACCTGTGTCCTCAAGGAAATCACATGGGTGTTCAAGGCAACCATGTGGGCACCCAAGGAGAGTCGGGGACAGCCACGCGCGCGCCTACCATCAGCAACTCATGTCACTTCCTCTTCAAGCCTCTTCAATACTTTCCAGATTTGGTGACAGTTCGGGAAAAGAGCCATAACCTTTGATCCAGAGCTCCAAATGAGGTATATAAATATGTGTTGGAAAGCTAACTCCGAGAGCTACAACTTTCGTGTTCCGGTCGAAGCTCAGTTCTGACGTTTATATGGACGAAAATGCCCTTGAAGATTGCGGATAGAAACTGTCTTGGGTCAGATTGCGTTTTTAATAAATGTAAGCTCATATAACCTATTTGGGTCAGCTTGAAGACATGAAGGAGAGCCCAGAACGTCCCTAGGGTTATTTTTAGTCATCAAGAACTCTAAAATCAACCCTAGGTCGTCCCCTATGTATACCCTTTTATCCTAGAAGCCTAGAACACTTTCTCTACAACTTTTCTCTTCTTATTTTCTTAGGTTTGGCGGTTTGAAGAGGAGGCAGCCGCCTCCTCCTCTTTTCCCTCATCGTTTTGTAAGTTTTCAATTTCTCATGGATTGGAGACTCCAATCCATGTGAGGCTAAACCTTTATACTTCTTTTTCCTAGGTATTTTTTATCAATAAATTTATGGTAAGACTTTTGTTCTTAATAATTTGATTTTTCTGTTTGAATATGTTTCTTATCCCTGTACTTCATCTTATGTGTTCATACTTTGATAGATTTGAGTGTACAACTTATCTTGATGATTAAATGCTATTGTTAGATTCAATTTAGCTTGAGTCAAGCTAATATTGGTCCAAGTGACAGTTGTAATTCTAGGAGTCCTAGGTTCAATGGGATTATCAAACCTTGTTGAAATCTATAGGCCGAGATGGAAATAGATGTAGATGAGTTTGGTATTGATTTATCATGCATGCGGAAAAGTAAATCTTAATGCTTGTTCTATGATTCTTCAGAGGCTGATGCTTGATTAGAAACAATAGAAATTAGTTTTAGCGAGATGCGGACTAAATTTTATTAGCATGTTGGACTGTTGAGTATTCCACTCTTATACCAATTATTCAAGTGGAGTTGTTTAAGATATTAAGAGGATTACTTTGTTCCAATGAAAATTGATGTCTACGTTTTAGGCGATATATCGATTTGGAATAATTTATGATGCTTAATTGATTGCAATCTAATCAAATTCATGCTTTGTGTCTGGGATCCATGATTTATTTGATTAAAATAATCACCTAGAGGAAAAGAAGTATGTTTTCAATTAATTATTTTTCTTAAACTATTTTCTAGACCTTAAGTTTAGTTTTATTTTATTGTTTTCTAGTTTAATTTAGTTATTTTGAAAAACCCATAAAAATCCCCTTTGGTAAATTTTCTTTAGTATAATTTGGCTTTAATTTGTTTCCATCTTCTCTGTGGGATTCGACTCTTACTTGCCCTAGCTATTAGTTATAGGTTTGTAGGGATTTATCTTGTGGTTTGTTCAACGACCGATCACAATTTTGGCGCCGTTGCCGGGGAAGGAAGGAAGCAACAAGAAGATTGAAGACAAATTACTACCTAAGAATTTCTTACCCTTATCTTTTTCTTTTTCGTAATTTTATTTTTATTTTTTCGTTAGAGTGTTAAAATTTTCTTTCTAGCCTTTGCTTTCTAGGGATTGGAATTTCGAGGTAATGGAGCGAAAATCACTATGGTATTCTTCTCGAAAGGAGATCCTATCTTGCCAACAATTTCCTGATGAAGATTGGTGCGAATATTGGGAACGATACAACGAGCTATGTGAGAGCAACCCTGACCATGGGTTATTTGAATGGCAGTTAATTCAGAGTTTCTACGATGGGTTGTCTCACTTGGACCAAGTCAATATTGATTTAGCAAGTGGAGGTATTTTGGAACTCAAGAGTCCTAATGATGCAAGAAGACTGCTTAATGCCACGGCAGAAAATATCGACCAGTATCTTCAAAATGATATTCTACTTTGCGAACAGTTGCCGAATGAAGAAGTGCACCAATTTTGGAAGAGATTCGACTACGTATATAGTTGCTCACCAGATCATGAGATTGAAGAGCATGACCTTGCTCATATATTTCATTCTTGTATGCAACCAAGTGAGAGGGAACAATGGGAGATTCTACCAAAGGAAGCTCCCAATATTGGTCAAGAAGAAGATGATGCGCGATTGACACATGCTCAAAACCAGATCACAAATTGCGAACAATTACCAGATGAGCACTTGCACCAATTTTCGGAGAGATTCAACAAATTATGTGATAGCTATCTAAACCATGGGCTTTCTAAGCAAATCCTTATTGGATGTTTCTATTCTGATCTAGAATCTGTTTATATAGACATAATAGAAAAAGCCAGTGGGGGAAGTTTTCTGCATATATGGGTTTTTCTTTTTAAAAACTCTGAAGGAGCAAAGGGAGATAATTGAAGAAGTGGTAGCCAAGAGCGCACAGAAATATCAGGAGGCATCGATCCCAATCATGAAGGAAGTTGAAGAGGTGTCAAGCAAAACAATGGTTGAATTGGAATCACAAGAGCTTAATGCGCAAGACCCCATTCAATTTTTCTTCAATGATGAAGATGATACCCCATGTATGGTCTGCATCCCTAGAACACCAAAGGAGACTCCCAAGATTGTGCAAGAGAACGAGTAACACCCAAGGAAGACATCGAGATGGATATTCCTCCACCTTCTCCACCAAAGATTGCCAAGCATGAGGAAGAACCACCAAACGATGAACACTTTGGACATCCTAAAGAGTTGAAAGATCTTGTTGATGACCAAATTTTGGAACCTGTAGATCCAAATTTATTGGAGGTCAACAAATTTCTTAAACAAGAAAGCTATGGGGAAGAGGAATGGATATCCATATATCAATTCCTTTTGAAGGATGAGGAAATTGACCAAGATGAGGACACTTCACAAAGGCAAGAAAGAAGCAATGCTCAAGGATGCCGAAAGCTCTCATTGCATCAACCTCAAACTGCAACACCGATGGCATTGTAGCCATTCATGGGATCTCTCTCAACAAAATTGGTGAATTCTTTCCTTATCTCCTATTTTGTTGTGCTCATATTCTTCCTATCTCATCATATCTACTTTCTGCTTTGAAGTGGTATGATCCACCTTAACAAAGGGAGATGGAGGAAAGTCTAGCCAAAGACAATAAAGAAAGGCGCTTATTGGGAGGCAACCCAATTTTCTAACCCTTTTTGATTGTTTTTGTTTTTGTTTTTGAAGTGACCAATTTTTCTTTTGTGTCATAGTAATAGAGTATAACTCGATTGAAGTTTGATAAAGGATGAGTGCAAAAGCCAAATGGCTCAGGTTTAAGTTTGTATCGATTCTGTTTCAACCTTCATGGGATTGAGCTCAACCTCAAGGAGGTTGAATCAAAACTCGTTTTGCCAAGTGATCATGTTTACATGGAAGGAAAACTACAAGGAGAAGCTTAGTGATTGAGAAGAATTAATTACTCCAATCAATCAATAAGAATTTTCTTTACCTTTTCCTCTTTTGTGCTTTATGATTAATCTTTAGAGAACAAACATGATTATATGGTTTGCATGCTTAGTTTTTCTTGTTCCTTGAACTTAATGAACTTCAATTTTGTTACTTATTAGGTACATTAAAAAAACTAAGGATTACATAGTTCAATTCCAAAGAAGGATCAAAGAAAAGTCAACAAATTGGATGGACGAAGCATGCACACGAATGCCAACACCTAGAATAAGCTTTTCTTAAGCTTTTTCCTTCTTAGTTTGTTCTTCAATTGATAATATCTTTGCTTGATAAATTGAATATGTTGATTCTTTGTTTTGAATGGTATTTCATGCATCATTTTGTATCTTTGAATTCATGCATATTCGCATATCATTTGTAGTTTTTATAGATTTTGTATTAAATTATTTCATGCTTCTCATACATATAGAATCTTAAGTGATAAGAGTTCAGAATTCCTTTGATAGCCCTCAATTGTTTTAAGGATTTTTGGTAAGAGACAAGTGTTTTTGGATCGAAGAATTTTGGGAATTTTACAAGAGTTTGGATGATATGTAGCTTTGGGACATTTAGAGTTGAGTTTGAAGTTGGTAAGAAAATGCAAGGGGAGTGCATTTGGGAAGAAAAACCCGACTCGACCTGGGCCCCCAAGTAGATTGCCTGACCACCCAGGCCATAACCCACAGCCCCCAACTGTCCTGCATCAAGCCAGCACAAGTATAGAGGCCCGACTCTAGCTGGGCACCCAAGCCAAAAGCTTGAACACCCAACTAGAGAACCTGAGCACCCAGGCGCGAGCTGTTGAAGGCCGAGCCCCCATGCTGCTGCACCCAGTACCCATGCCAGCAACACTTAAACCACATCTAATTTTCAGTCCAATTCCCAATAGCCATCACCCATCTCCAACACTATAAATACCACCCATCACTCACCTTCAATTCTCTATCACCCATCTCCAACCCAAACCTTTTTCATTTCTCTTTTATTACCTTTATTCACAAATTCACTCACTTCAATCTTCAATTTCACTACTTTATCACTTACAAATCATTTCTTTCATCTTTTTATCACCCCAAAACATTTACCCATTAGATTATTCAACACCTTTTCCATCAAATTCCTCAAATTTTCAAATTTTTTAGTTTTGGGAAAGTTGTAGATTTCTTTGGATTTTTCTTTGAAGTGGTTAGAAAGGAGACGAGATCATTTTGGAGTTGATTGAGGAAATTTTGAGCATTGGGATGTGCTACATTGGATCTTTAAGAAAGATTTTTCAAGAAACCCTACAAGGTTAACTAGTGCCACCAAGTGTTCGAAGAAATGGCAAGGAGAGTGAGAACAAGAGCTTCAATGTCACAAGCCCCACCAAATGAGGAAGACAATGTCGCTCAACCATTCCTAAATGTGCTGCCACCAATTTTTGTTGATAATGATTGTCGAGATTGGTATGGATCAAGTAATAACAATTCTTTCATCATAGAGAAAGTACTCCCAACCAACATTGATCAAGAACTTGGAGTTGGCCCCTTGTTTTTCAATAGAGGATGGGAGTCACTTCTTCAAGTGGATGGATACTACTACCCCGATTTGGTGAAGCAATTCTACGCAAATATGGACAAGGATCGTGATGGATATGAGTACACCATTAACACAATGGTCAAAGGTAAGGACATTGCGGTTGATGAAGAATATTTGTGTCAATTGCTTGGCTTAAATAATGAAGGTAGCATGTTTTACTTCACTTGTATTGATGGAGAATAAAAGACTGCCACCAAGAGTACATGGAATAAGAATGATGCTTTGCGAAGATTTGACATTCCTCTTGGTATGGACAACTAAGGTAATAGGGAAGTGAAGGTCAAGTACATGGAACCTAGAGATAGACTTGTATGTTATTTGCTACATCATAATGTCATTCCTAGGAGTAGTAATAAGCATAAGTTTTGCATTGAGGACTTCTATGTTGTGGATAAGCTTTGTCATGGATTAGGCCATTGTAATGGAATACCAATGGCTAGGTTGTTGCTCTCAAGGATGTGGGAAGTTGTTAAACCCACCTATGATGATAAGACCTTTGTTTTTCCATTGTTGATTAGCAAGATTTTGATTAATGAAGGAGTTGAAGTCGATGGTGAGTTTCGCTTCAACAACGAAGGCAATGTCATCAACGTAAGTTGTTTAAGTCATTTGGGTATTATGAGACGAGTCATTGCCAATCATCCACATTGGTACAATGTACATCATAGGTCTTAAGAGCAAGGACATGAACAACCACAAGTGGAAGCCACTACCCTTGGAAATTAAAGAGGATTTCCAAGAGCTACCTATGAGACAATTCCAACAACTTATGGTTCGAGAAATGAGGCAACATAGAAGTGAGATGAGAGCTTACATGGAACAAATGGAGGAGACCATGCATGACTACATGGGCCAAAGGAGACCAAGGAAAGGCCGATGACTCTTATCCTTAGGATGCTATGTGTTTTGCATTTTATTTTTCTTATGTATTGCATTTTATCATGACATTGCATGCATTTATGTTTTATTTGTGTTTTAATTTGTATTTGTCTTATGTTTATTTGCTTATGTAAGACTTATGTGTTTGGATGCTATGATTGATTATATGTTTGGATTAATTTGCCAAGATTGAGCTTCGACTTTCTTTGTGAATTAAATCTTGCATGTATTCAATTAATTTAGATTGCCCCACTTATTGTGTTTTGGTTGCTAGTGGATGATTATTTGATTTGTCTAGAATATTGGGTCTTCTTTATAAGTCAAATTGTCATTTTGCACTTACTTTTCCAAAAATTTCAAAGAGATCATTAAATTTTTTTGTCAAATTACTAGCACAACACACATTGAGGACAATGTGTCTTTTAAGTGTGGGGGAGGAATTAGTCTATTTGAAAGATCCTATTTTTTCTATTTTTCTTATCTTATTGACTAGAGATAAATTTTTCAAAATTTTTGAAGAAAATTGAAATTGTTTGATCTAATAAGTTTTGATTTAATTTCCATAAGTATAGTCTTGTGTGATAATAATTTGGTTTAAATACAATGAAGATATTTTTCAAATTTTCTTATGTATAATTTCATTCTTTGATTGAGAAGTGTAATTGATAAGGTTTTCACACCTAAAAATGTTTTGACAAGTGTATTACTTCTAGAACTTGTGTTGAATCTTGTGTACATTTATAGAAGTATGTCATGGATATGTCAAAGAAAAAGTGTGGGGGTATGAAGGGTAGCTAAAATCTTTTAAAGAAGTGTTTTCATGAAATAGGAGAAGAGATACTTCTGATCTTTCCATAGTTGTCACTCTTTAATAAAAAAAATAAAAATAATAATAAGGTTAGTAACCTTAAAAGAGGATTAGAGGCATGGAATAGTGGAAGTATTGTCCCTCTGAAAAAAAAAAGAGTGTTAGTAACCTCAAAAGAAAAAAACATAAAGGGAGTTAGTAACCCCTAAATCATGAACACTTCTAAGGTTACTAACCTTGTTTTTTTAAAAATAAGTCACCCTTTTCAACCCATTCTAATCCTTGATGAATATCCATGATAATACTTTTTGTTTGGAAATAGATGTAAATACAAGCTTATGGTAAGTTTTTCTTGTCAAAATCATCAAAAGTATGTTGATCTTAGAAATTATATCATTAATTGGAGTGATTTTGTGCATAGTTGATTTGAATCTTATGGTCTTTGTATTTTTACTAACTTATATTGCATTTGATTAGAAAATGTAAATTAAATTCTTAATTTGTTAGAAGTACTCTAATTTCTTAAGTTTGATGTTTCTAGTCAATGTTCTCATAATGTTTGTGAGTATCGTTCTAATTAAGAAAACCCTTAGGTGACATCACACCTCCTAAGTACCTCTATCAGTCTTAGGTTGAAATGCCTTGTCTCACGAGCTAAGTGCCTCCGTACACCTATCAAAGTGGAATCAATATATTGTTTACTAACTTTTGTTTTTGTTTTCTAGGGAATTTTAACACTAGTTTGCTAGGGACTAGCAAAGCTTAAGTGTGGGGGAAATATGATCAGACCAAAGTATTTTATGCTTGATTATGCCTTATATTGGTTATATTTGTGTTCATAGGTGTTGACAAGAAGAAAAGTACAAAATCATCAATTTTGTACCCTTTTTGAACCTTTTTGGATGATTTATGGCATAAGTATTTTCCATGGACGTTTTGGATGAAGATTGGAGCTATCATGTTCGTTATTGAAGAGCTTGAAGAGTCAATTTTATGATTATCAAAGTCATAAAGTTGATTGCTTAGAGTTTTCAAGGCAAAGGAGCAAAGACGAGTTCAAGGCAAGAAGACATGTCAAGGTGACGAGCTATGACAGCCTACCTGGGTGATCAGGCACATCACATGGGTCCTCAGACAAACCATGTGGGCACCCAGGTAGAGTCGTGACATTGCCCACCTGGGTCCTCAAGGAAATCACATGGGTGTTCAAGGCAACCGTGTGGGTGCCCATGGAGAGTCGGGGACAGCCCCGCGCGCGCCTACCATCAGCAACTCATGTCACTTCCTCTTGAAGCCTCTTCAATACTTTCAAGATTTGGTGACAGTTCGGAAAAAGAGCCATAACTTTTGATCCAGAGCTCCAAATGAGAAGTATGAATATGCGTTGGAAAGATAACTCCGAGAGCTACAACTTTCGTGGTTTGGTCGAAACCCAGATCTGACGATTTCATGGACGAAATTTCCCTTGAAGATTGCGGACAGAAACTGTCTTAGGCCAGAATGCGTTTTTAATCAATGTAAGCCCATATAACCTATTTGGGTCAGCTTGAAAACATGAAGGAGAGCCCAGAACGTCCCTAGGGTTAGTTTTAGTCATCAAGAACTCTAAAATCAACCCTAGATCGTCCCCTATATATACCTTTTTATCCTAGAACCCTAGAACACTCTCTCTACAACTTTTCTCTTCTGATTTTCTTAGGTTTGGCGGTTTGAAGAGGAGGTAGCCGCCTCCTCCTCTTTTCCCTCATCGTTTTGTAAGTTTTCAATTTCTCATGGATTGGAGTCTCCAATCCATGAGAGGCTAAACCTTTATACTTCTTTTTCCTAGGTATTTTTTATCAATAAATTTATGGTGAGACTTTTGTTCTTAATAATTTGATTTTTCTGTTTGAATATGTTTCTTATCCATGTACTTCATCTTATGTGTTCATTCTTTGATAGATTTGGGTCTACAACTTATTTTGATGATTATGAATGCTATTGTTAGATTCAATTTAGCTTGAGTCAAGCTAATATTGGTCCAAGTGACAGTTGTAATTCTAGGAGTCCTAGGTTCAATGGGATTATCAAACCTTGTTGAAATTTATAGGCCGAGATGGAAATAGATGTAGATGAGTTTGGTATTGATTTATCATGCATGCAGAAAAGTAAATCTTAATGCTTGTTCTATGATTCCTCACAGGGTGATGCTTGATTAGAAACAATAGAAATTAGTTTTAGCGAGATGCAGACTAAATTTTATTAGCATGTTGGAGTGTTGAGTATTTCACTCCTATACCAATTATTCAAGTGTAGTTTTTTAAGATATTAAGAGGATTACTTTGTTCGAATGAAAATTGATGTCTACGCCTTAGGCCATATATCGATTTGGAATAATTTATGATATTTAATTCATTGCAATCTAATCAAATTCATGCTTTGTGTTTGGGATCAATGATTTATTTGATTAAAATAATTACCTAGAGGAAAAGAAGTATGTTTTCAATTAATTATTTTTCTTAAACTATTTTCTAGATCTTAAGTTTAGTTTTATTTTATTGTTTTCTAGTTTAATTTAGTTATTATGAAAAACCCATAAAAATCCGCTTTGGTAAGATTTTCTTTAGTATAATTTGGCTTTAATTTGTTTCCACCTTCTCTGTGGGATTCGATCCCTACTTGCCCTAACTATTAGTTATAGGTTTGAGGGGGTTTATCTTGTGGTTTGTTCAACAACCGATCAAGCTGCATCGTGTATGATAAATTCTCTACAACACAAAACTCAAATTAAGTTTTGAAAAAAAACTTCAAGTTTTTAGTTCACAAATCAAAGTTTTTTATTTCAAGTTGATAATTTTTGTTTAATGTCAACTAAATAATAGACATAAGCCCAACCCATTACAATACCTAACATTTTTTTTTTTGCTTTTACCCAAAGCCCACATTACCATTTAGGCCCAGTTCCACGCTGTATCTATTTGCATTCATTACTATCCATTACTATGGAATAGCTATCGTCCCCCTCAAACAGCCAATCATTACTATCCATTACTATGGAATAGCTATTTCAAGTTGTTAATGTCAACTAAATAATAGACATAAAGCCAACCCATTACAATACCTAACATTGTTTTTTTTCCTTTTACCCAAAGCCCACATTACCATTTAGGCCCAGTCCCACGCTGTATCTATTTGCATTCATTACTATCCATTACTATGGAATAGCTATCGTCCCCCTCAAACAGCCAATTAATGATGCCGGCCTACGACACTGTATTTAACACCCAACAACCGGATCTGCTTTTTTTTTTTTTCCTTCAAAACCCTACTCCTACCCAAATGCCTTAATTGCACTATCATGACAAACGGTAATCTCTATGTTTTCCCTTCTTTCTGGACTTATATTTATTGTTCAAAAAACATTCTCCACAAAAAACTTCCATTATTGTTGCCACTACATTTAATGATTTAAGTTTGTTTTCATTCACAACATGTCAATATTTTCAAAAACCCAAAAAAAAGAGTAAAAGCATATTTAACATTTAATTAAAAATTACCACCATTACCTTTTTCCTTGCATTGCCGATTTCATCTACCATTGCCATAGCTCTTATGTAGTCACCCAACTCTGAATCCCTCAACAAAATTCAAGCTAGCTTCATTTCCCCTTTGATTACCCACTGTTTTTTATTTGTTTTTTCTTTTACTTTTTCTGGTCGGATACAAATATTTTGATCTTAAACTCAACCCATTTCTCAAGTTAAATCATTTCACCAACGTTCCTTTCCAGTTTAGTTTCATTTTTTGCATTTCAGATTTCAAATTGAAACTTACCCATTTTAGCTATTATCAGTTTATTTTATGCAGAGGTTAATGACCGAAGGTCCCTCCATTAAAGCTGGTAACAAAACACAGGGTTTAAGAATATTATTTTTTAATTCCAACTTTTTCTCTCACTTCTTCAACCTTTACAACCGGTCATCAGGTCATTCTTGTTGACTCATCGTGATAGTAAGCAAAATGGATAATAGTTAAACAACTCCAAACATTTGATGGCTGCAATTTCAAGCGGGCCCACAACGCGTAAAAAGACGACGAGGCTCATTGTATCTCTCACCATATAAGAAGACTTGGATTTGCTATTAATTCGGATATTTAATACAAAGATTTTGCAGATTTCTATATATGTATAGTACCTAGACCTAGAAAGTAGGAACAACTTGCAAGAAAACAGATATAATGAATTTAGTGGGTTGCCACATACCACTTGCTTGGCATATTAGAACAGAAGTTGTACAGATTTATATCATATATATTTAATTTATTTCACATTATATATATAAAGGCAACGCAATTAATATAAACCTGAAGTTAGCTTCCACCTACTTTAATCACCATTACTTATTCTCTTGATGATGATGTTTGATTGACCAGACAAGTGGGACTACCCTGCTAAGTACCACAATAATAATCCCATTAGTTAGACAGGGTTTGTTCTCTTAGTCCCTTTGTAAATTCCTTTTTTTTTTAACCCAGATTTCTCTTACCTTAACCTAACTTTGGTTTGGCCAAAGCATCAGGGGGCAAACAATCCTTTCAAAGGTAACTGGTTGTCTATCTCCTTGCTAAACCCTAAGGCTAAAGTGATCTTTAATGGAATCCTTATAGTATCTCCTGAATGGAAAGATCTGCTAAAGCTGTTTCTAGCCTTTCTTTTTTCGTTATTTAAAAATCAAACAATTTTTCCAGCCTTTCTATTTAGTCCAAATTGCTTTATTTTTTTTTATACTTTTGACCTCCAGATATTATAGATTCTTATGTAGGTTTTACTCTCCTTGTACCTGTTTAAAATCCCTTTTTTTCCCAGACAAGTTCGTATTTGAACATATGTTACAATATGAAAAACGATCTGAAACTTCCAACAAATATGCATAACTATTTGAATACAAACTTTTTTTTTTAGCAAACACTGACTTCCATTTCAAACTAAATATCAGGATTACAAACGTGTGGAGAGATTCCACACCAAACATAATTAGCACTTACATCACATCTTACTTGTGCTAAAATATGTGCTAATTGATTAGCATTTCTATGTACATGACTAAAAGAACAAAAAACAAAATGTGTAGCTATGACCTTCAATTGATAAATGAGAACACCCCCCTCCCACAATGTTGGATCAGACTTCTTAATTTTTGTAATGGCCAGCAATGAATCGCTCTCCACTTCACATGAAAGCAATCCATAGTTCTTTGCCAAGAGAAGCCCAAATCTAATAGCGTATACCTCTGCAAACAATGGATCAGGGACCTTGTTAATACGAGTAACAACCGAGACAATAACCGTCCCTGATCGATCCCTAATCACAGCCCCCAGGCCTGCCTCTTGACGATCCTTGCAGAAAGATGCATCCGTATTAAGTTTATATAATCCGATGATCGGTGCCATCCAATTATAGGTCCCATGCCTCTGATAAGGTTGATCAGTACGGTGATGGAGAGCCTCAATCTCACTTACCAGTCTCGCAGCTTCCGTACACAGCAGAGTTGGTAGCTTACAAATCTTCTCATGCAGAGCTCTATTTCGATTCAGCCAAATCAGCCAAAGTACAGTGGCGACCAACTCAAACGATCCCAACTGGCCCGCCTTAACAAATAAGCACTCCCAAAAATCCTCCATTTCATACCAATCCGAAAGGTAACCAGGAAGCCAGGGAAAAGAAAGATCCCATACAGTCTTACTAAAGGGACATTCAAAAAATATATGAAGAAGAGGAGATTCGACAGAATTATAAACCTCGCAACTACTATCAGCTGGCACCCCCTCACTTGAAGACTAATTTTCGATGGCAAAATTCCATGCAATAAACGCCAAAGAAAATACTTGATTCTGGGCAAAATATTCGCACTCCAAAGGGTCCTCCACTTATCAGTTCTGTCATCCATTCAAGAGGCTACACGTCCAAGAAAATTCCTAGCCACATGGTATCCACTTCTCACTGTATAGTAACCATTTGAAGAATGGTTCCAAATTAATGTGTCTCGAACTGGCAAATGCGAGAGAGGAATGCATAGGATTCGCCGGACATCATCTGCCTCAAAAAGCTCCTCCAACAAGTCCACATCCCACTGGTGATCTCCATCAAACAACGAGCAAACAGGATTGGGATGACAAATAGTACCCGGCCTAGGCCGTGGTTTGTAAATTGGGGAATAATTTAACCACTTATCTTCCCACACGTCAATGCCAGACCCATCCCCTACCCTCCAGCGACAACCCAATCGGAGCACTTCCCTACCTGCTAGTAAACTCCTCCACACAAAAGATGGGTTTGACCCCAACCTCGCCCTCATGAAAGAGCTTGTATTGAAATATTTAGCCTGTAAAACCCGGAAGCAAAGAGAAGTCTCATCTTGAAGAAGTCGCCAGCATTGTTTGGCTAGCAATGCAAGATTAAATGCCTCAAAATCACGAAACCCCAAACCCCCATCTAACTTAGATACACAAAGATCTTCCCAGGACTTCCAATGTATTCTTCTCTTCGTATCGGTACTACCCTGCCATAACCTTGCAATCAACATGTCTAACTCATGGAGAAAAGATTTCGGAAACTTAAAGCAGCTCATAAGGTAAGTTGGAATTGCCTGAACTACAGCCTGGATCATCACTGCTTTTCCTGCAGCAGATAACAATTTACCATTCCAACTCTGAATTCGCTTCCAAATCCTATCCTTAATCACTTCCAGTTCGGCTCGCTTATTCTTCCCTATCATGATCGGCATACCCAAATACTTGTTTCGGGTCAAAATCTTTTGAACTCCCAACTGTTGCATAATCAAGTCCCGAAGCATAGCCGGTGTGTTATTACTAAACATCAAGGCCGATTTATCAATGTTAATGAGCTGCCCAGAAGCCAATTCAAAAGCTTTCAAAATATTTGTAATTGCTCCACATTCAGCCAAACTAGCTCGTAAGAACAGAAGGCTATCGTCTGCAAAAAATAAATGAGAAATCCTTGGAGCATTCCGAGCAACAGCAATCCCTTTAATATCTCCAACCCTTTCAGCTTGCTGCAACAAAGACGAAAATCCCTCCATACAGAGCAAAAACAAATATGGTGATAACGGATCACCTTGTCGTATGCCTCGTGTAGGAATAATTTTCTCCGATTGAACCCCATTAATCAGAATCGAGTATGAGACAGTTCTTACACACATCATTGATAAGGAGATCCAACGCTCAGAAAATCCTAATTGCCTCATCATTTCTTCTAAAAATCCCCACTCTACACGATCATATGCCTTGCTTAGATCCAATTTAAGTGCCATATAGGTGTCATTACCTCTCCGCTTATTCTTCAAATAATGCACCGTCTCAAAGGCAACCATGGAGCTATCAAAAATCATCCTTCCGGGCACAAAAGCACTTTGGTTTGGGCCAATAATTTCTGGCAATATTTCCTTCAACCGGTTAGTAAGCATTTTTGAAATTATCTTAACAATCACATTGCACAAGCTAATCGGTCTATAATCTTTAACTGTACATGGATTGGCCACTTTAGGGATTAAAACCACATTGGTATGATTAATATCCAATAGAGGTTCCCCCAAATTAAGATAGGAAAGTGCCATCTCACAAACCTTGTCACCCACTATATGCCAAAATCGTTGATAAAACAATGGTGACATACCATCAGGTCCCGACAATTTGTCAGGAGACATATCAAACACCGCTTCTCTAACCTCCTCCCTCGTAAAATCCCTGTCAAGGGAAGCACTCATTGTTGCAGATATTCGCCGCTCAACCAAACCTAATACTCGATGCATGAATGGTAAAGTCGGGTAAGAAGATGAAAAAATATTTCGATAATACTCAACAATGACCTTCTCCACCACTTTACAAGTATCCTGCCAATCCCCATTATCATCTCTAACAGAAACAATTGAGCTTTTTCTCTTACGAGTAGATGCAACGGAATGAAAAAACTTGGAATTCCGATCTCCCTCTTTTAACCAATTAACCTTAGCTCTTTGCCTCCACATTAGCTCCTCCTGATCATACAAAAGATTTAGCTCGTCACGACACATATGTATGGGCCGAGACTCACAACTAGCTTGACCCAAATCGTATAACTCCTCTAATTCCCGCTGCTTCCTTCGAATCTTGTACTTTACATTGCCAAAAATCTGTTTTTCCCACACATGCAAAGCTTCACCACACTGTTGTATACGATCCTTAACATTACTAGAGCTAACTTTGTTCCAATTTTCATTAATCACCTCTTCAATACCAGCATGTGTTGTCCACATTCTTTCAAAGCGAAACTGCTTCCTATATCTGAGCTCTAAATCTAGTCTGTCCATCACTCGAATAAGCAAAGGAAGGTGGTCCGACGCAGAGGAAACTAACTTATGAACATATGAAAATTTGAAACGATTACTCCAACTATCTGTTGCAAAACACCAATCAAGTTTCCCAAACAACATCTCATTTCCCATTCTGCGAGACCAAGTCATAATTGGTCCTTTAGATGGGATCTCATGAAATTGACAGTAATCCACAACTTCTCTAAACTTTTGCATTTGACATTGAGGTCTAATTGGCCCACCAATTTTATCATCATTTGAAAGAATTTCATTAAAATCTCCAGAACACAACCATGGAAGATTAGACTGCCCAGCCAATAATCTTAAAAGAGACCAAGATTCACTTCTCCTATTAGTCTCTGGTCTCCCATAAAAACCAGTAAATCGCCAAATATCACCCAAACCCCACCCAATCTCAGCGTCAATATGCATAATGGAATACGATTGGATAGTAACAGATATTGAATTTTGCTAAAGAAGAGCCAAACCCCCAGCCCGTCCAACACAACTAACAGATAAACAAGCATCATAACCCAAACGACATCGAACTCTTTCCATTTCATTACTAGTTTTTTTCGTTTCTGATAGAAACAAAACATAAGGCTTATTACAATGAACTAAATTAGCTAAAATGTGAACTGACCGAGGCCCTCCTAATCCTCGGCAGTTCCATACAAGTAGACTCATTTTTCCCAGGAGAGATGGTGTTGATTGACCATCTCCGCCGATCTAATAGCACAACGAGCCTCCTGGCTCGCATAAGTTTCATCATCAGTTTCATCATCAGCTAAATAGTTCACATCTGGCCTGACAGCTACAGCAGCAACTTCATTCACAGAGCTTACCACACCAATATTTGCCTCTATCCCAGCTGGAGTCTTTTCCAGGAAGACATTAGCAGCCTCCATACATCCATGTCCTCGCTCATTAGAGCGCTTCATCGCACCAGGCTGATCAGCAATCAACATCGACCTATGAGAGGCACGCTTTTGTCCCACTTGATAATTCGAAAGAGGACCAAGAAAGTCAAAAGAATAATTTTGAGACACCCTGGCTGCTTTCTTCCACCTCCTAATCTTTCTTGCTGGCCCAGAAGAATTACTGCCAAAAACAAAAGGAGCAGATGGAGAATAGGGTTATGTTAAAGGAATATAGGACTCACCTTGACCATTATGGCTCACAGATTGTCTAGATGGGTGTAAGCCACTACCATAACCCAAATTCGATCCCACATGCACAGGCCCAATTCCAGGAATGCTGCGGCCCAACACAGGCTGCACCTTAGATGGCCCACCAGCTACAGCACGCCCTCCTGGTGAGCAAGATTCCCCTGATCCTTCCACAAAATGCGGCAACAACAATGGTTGATGCCCACTTTCTACGGTCAATGGAGCCTTGCCCCTCACTCCAATCCCAGTAATTGCGGCTTGATCTTCAATATCCACGTTCCTCCAGTTGTGTCGCCTAGAAGAGACCTCACCCTCCTCCAACATCCCCTGAATTTGCGTAACTGCCCTCCCATTCATTCGGGAGATTATTTCACACGAGGCATCCTCAAAGTGAAGCGCACGCGCCACTCGCCGGCCACCCAACCTGAGATTGTCAACATGATTCTTAAACGCCTCAACAAGACCAGCACTAGAACTCACCGGAACCGACTGACTCCCATTGCCTCGAACACCACTCGCCGCCACCCTAGGTCGCTGCACCGGCGACACTGAATTTCCCAGTCCACTCCTCTGTCGGCTGTCCTCTCCACTAGATCTGCCATATCTAAACGTGGCCATCTCCACCTTCAAGCTCCTGGAAAACTTCTTAACCGCAAAGCCATTATTCTTGCGCATATCCACAGCTACTGGACATTCCCCATCTAAATGATCAACCAAGCCACAAGTCCAACAATAATCTGGAGAATTTTCATAATAGAACTTCGCCTCTAACTCCCCATCCGGAGTTGTGACCATCGTTTTCTCGATCAAAGACTGCGAGAGGCGCAGTGCCACTCGAATCCGCATAAACCGGCCCCAATCCTCATCCACCTCCAACACCGGCCCCAAAGCCTCTCCCACCGCAATGCCCACCCTCTCACTCATCATTCTCAATGGAATACCAAAAACCCGAATCCAGATCGGACAAATCTCAAAACGTACACTTTTTGGTGCCTGGTAACCATCATAATCATTAAACACCAGGAGCGCTTTATTGAATACAAACTTTTTAATTAATGTTTTTTTTAATATTTTTTATATTTATATTTTCATTTAACCAATGGACAATTATGGGAATGGCCTGTTGTATATTGGACATCTAAATATGAATATATATATATATATATATTGAAAATATATTTTATGTTAGTTCATTATTCATGTCGTTCAATATATTTGCAATCAACGACAAATACATTAAATTCAAAGGTTAAAGTATACAACTAAGTTGAATAAATCTATTAACGTAATTAATTAGTAGCAAACATCAACCTTGTTAATGTCATTATAGAATAGGACTTATTACCATAACGATTGCTTTCTCAACTATATACTTAATTTTTGCTCACTTACATATGAATGTGTTGAAAGAAATGTTAATAATTAAGATTTCCATGAGATAAAAATATTTATGATCTGAACAAAGTGCCTAATAGATGAACATTAAACATTCAGAAACAAAGAACCAAATTCTGTATTTAACTATAAGACGAAAATTAGCCAAAAAAAAAAACTATAAGACGAACAATGCGCATTTAATTTGGCCGTTTGGTTTAGAAGGCCCATAAAACAAATTGGGCTTTGAACTGATAAACCCATTAGAAACTTGTAATAAATCGATGTATAAATGACGGTTTAATCGAGCAAGTACTTCACAGGCTTTGATTTCTCACTAATTCTACACTTCCTAAGGAAGCCAAGCAAATTTAATCAAGAGTCGGCAAATTCATTAAGCTAATTTCTGCAGAAAAACTACAGAAAAAAATGAATTATATAGGTAGTCTGAGCGACAATAATACAGTTGTAGATTATCAAGATTCTACGTTTATTTCCGATGGGCTCTATCGTTCAGAAAAAGGTTTGAAAGGAGATGTCAGGCAAGACTATTTGGTTCAAATCGAGAAAGGAGACGTCTTTACAGGGGAAACCATGTCACTTCAGATTGTTCACCACGTATGTTAGAACAAGATTTTGGTTGGGAAGAACACGAACTCTCCTCTTTATTGTCTAGAGAAGAACTTAATCTAGTTTTTGATGAGGTCCAAATCCGGGATTTTGCCTCGGCGTACTATAAAGCTGTGAAATGGATTCTAAAAGTGAAAGCTCATTATGCATACTCAACTATGACTGATGTTTTAGTTGTTAACTATCTTGATAGATACTTTCCAAGATTCGTGGTTCAAAACGAGACTTCTCTTATGATTTAGCTTGCTGCCATTACGTGTTTTTCACTTGCAACCAAGGTGGAGGAAACCCACGCGCCTCGACTACAAGACTTACAGGTAGGTTTTTATTTATTATTTATTTAGATGGTCTCAATGATGTAATCATAATATTTATGATTCACCGATAACTCGATTTCCATGAACATGACATGCTAGGATTTTAAGCTATTTGGTTCAATAACAAAAATAAAATACCATTAGCATTTAGCAGATTTTTCTTTCTAGATCCCCTTGATCTTTATAACATTGTGTTATCTAAGGGTAGAGAACCATAGCGAGTATGAGAATAATTAGTAAATATCTAGAAAAAAAAAAGCCTGAAGGTTACAGTCCAAATAAAAGGGGTTAAGTAAATAAAGAAAAGACTACACCGAACTCCTATTGACTAAAATGACATGCTTATTCATTAGGTCTGGTAGGCCATGATTTATGGTTGAGGGGATTATAAATGATACAATGTACCTGGATCAAGCATGCCTAGCTCAACGGCTCATTTTTTTTTTTTCATTAATCGTATATTTATTGGTCCATTTTTTAATTTTATATACAATCCCATTTTTTTTATTTTCATTTTCCTGCAACAATTAAATTGTTTCATTTGCAATAGATTGAATATGATTTATATGAGGGTTAGAATTAAATGTTAGCGGAGTCTACTTAGACATACGGTATACAACCTAAATATATATACTATATTTTATTTTTAGTGACAATGGAAATTATTTAAAGGCCAAATTGAGGATTAATGTGGTGCCTCCTTTTGGCTTTTTTTGGTCTTTACTCACTTTTCGGGTGACTAAAAAGGCCCTCGATGAATTTCCTCTCTTACTTTTCTTGCTGCCCTTTTTTGTAATTTACTATTTTTATATTTATGATTAAGTGTGTTTTAATTACATATTAATTGTGTGTGGATATTAGTATTTACCGGTTCAACTCCTCTGCCGGAATTCCAAAGGATTGGTGCTATAAATGTATCTGCAATAATGGTTGATTTATGAGTAAACTATTGACATTCCAGTTCTGTTTTCCTTTCGTCTTCATTTCTATTTGGGTGGGGCTCTCCTGCCCCAGTGTCCACAAAGTCGACAGCTTCTTTCTCGCATTGAAGAATCCCTTCACTTGTCTTTCGAAGCGAGCTTCACTTTACCTTCTTCATCAATGTTAAAAGGACACACAATTAAAGATCTTAAGGAGTAGTTAGTAGCCCAGAGGGCAGACAGGAGAAGGAAAGTCCGAGTTTCCGTCCCCAGACTCCCTAGGCAATCTTTCTAATTCTTTTAATGAATTGAAAAGCGTTCAAGCAGGTGAGCTTTAAAATTAGGCGAAGGAGTTGGCATGTTCTTCTATCTCTTTTCCTTGATCTTCGCTTAACTGCGAATCCTTATCTTCGCGTTTTCAACCTAACCCCCTCTTCTAAGACAGGGTGGCCTTCCCTTCAGCTTTTACTTCAAGGAGATGCCCAAGGGTACTAGCAACCAGCTCGTGTGTTATTGATTTTCTTGTCCGATTGAGTAAAGTAGGGTTCCACCGAGGGTATAACCAAGGAACTGCTGCTGATAGCGATATACCTGCCAACTGAGATGGAGAGAATGCGCTCCCAATCGCCGATGCTAAAACAAAGAGGATCATGTGAGCTAATTTATCAACACACAACACAAAAAGGTAAGTGGAAAGCATTATGTTTTGTGCTCGGAATAATCATGTGATCAACAACAAGAAGGAGGCTCGCCCGTTCCCTTTCGGGGCTGCATGGCTAACCCATGAGGGTTTTGATCAATTATTTAATGACAATTGTGGTTGAGATAGATAGCTCGAAATTCCCTACTACGCCCAGACAAGTCAGAACTTTAGGCAAAAGGTGGGAGTGGCTATTTCTCGCTTTGTATCTGAGTTTATAGATCAGCAAAGAGGGCATCTTTCCGACTCCATTCGTCGGCTTCTTTGATTTGTCACAGTTGAAATTCGGGAAACTTTAACAATGGGAATTGGACGACTCGAGACCAAGACTCCTTACAACTCGCACCAATAGCAGCGCTGAGCGGCCGAAGATTGATTGAAAAGGCAGCCCTGCTGCTGATAGGAAATTATGGCACCCAGTAAAAGTTACCAAGGAAACGAGTAATACAAGGTACAGTCATACTGAGGGAAAGGGCAGGATATTCTTTATAGCTGCTCTAAGCCTGGATTGAGAGTTAGATTCTATCTCGCCGAGGAAAGGTTAAGGTAGTTTTTTCCTGTTCTGCAGATACGATCACTCCGCCTCTTCTGATCCCAAGTCAGGTCCCAAGGCGGGTCCTATTCCACACTCATATCAAAAACCAAGTCCAAAAGCAATAAAAGATATCTCAATCCCACTCAAACGCCTTTATCGTGACGGGAACAGAACAACAGGGAAAGACCCGGCCGATCTACCCAGACAGGTATGATGAAAAACTTATCCTTTCGGATCACCCTTTGATTCATGAGTTGGGGAAGGATCCGCGGAAAAGCCAACTTTCCAGAAATCTTCGACCACCCTACAGGGTTAGCACATTCCTCAGACAGAAGACTTAATCGCTTTTTCAACTCGCAGCTGTGAATCCGCCGGCGCCCGACTGCGTCTTGACCCCTATCCAATTTTTGGGCCAATTCCCCCTCAAATCTCTACTCCGAACCCGAAGCAGAAGTTGTTTAATGGAATTCTTATTTGCTCTTTCAAACACCAATGAGATCCTCCTGAAGCAATCGATGAAGAGTACCGGGCGGCTATCCTTGAATTCCTTTCCTCCCCTCGGTGATTCCGAAGATGCGGATTCCGATGAATGAGAAGGGGTGCCTCACGTAATAATCATTTGGTTAGTTGTCTGGCGTAAGGTTTGTCGGCGGAATCCTAACTAGTGCTTACCCCGGGTTGATAAAGTCTGACGCTTCTGATTTCTATCTACTTCCCTTAACCTTTAACGGGAATTTCATAGGGAATCAAGAACAGGAGAAGAATTCTAGGGAGGTCCTTTGCAGGCACAGAGACCCCGCCACCATCATACCTTGGAAAACTCCTTATGTGTCAGTCATGCCCCTGAAAAGCAGAAGGGACGGGCATATCTAATATACCAGTTATGAATTCGCTTCTCAGCGCTCAGTCCCTCAAAGCTCTTTTACTTATTATCTGGCTCGAGATTGATTATTTCTTTTCTTGAAAAAAGCTGGTTTAAAAGAGCTTGTGAGATTATATTATTTAAAGAAAGACTTAGGTATTTATGGAATTTCCTAATGTGAAAAAGAGTAATTGACCTCGGGCGGACTTGCTAGGTAGTGATGCTTCAAACAAAGAAGGAGGTGTGGCTAGCCAACCATCCAAGGGCCGAAATCCCCTGTATGTGGATTGACTTTCGTCGTATCGCCCAGGTCCAGCTCCAGATCTCTCCTCTATTTGCTCGTTTCACCTGCCCTGCATTCTAGCTTTTCAGCTCGGTTAGGTTCTTCTAAACTTCGCTACCTAAAATCCTGGTTCAACCAATCAATCTCTGATGTTGCTGCTTTCGTTTTTGAGAGGGGCTTGCGTTAATTCAGAAGGAAGGGAAGGCAACATGCCCGTAATGACCTATCTATCTTTCAAATTTCCGAAAGCAAAGTTGGTTTAGGATTTCCTGGCCGTTTTTCGGTGATCCTCAAACAAGCGCTCTGGCTAATAAAAGGTACGAACCCCGTACATTTGGGAGGGTTTCTTCTTTCCTAACATTTCTCTGAATTGGTTTCACATGGACTCCGTTCTGTTTCCTAAAATTTCCAAGTGGACGTTGATAAGATCATTCCATTTAATTTATATCTAAAGATGGAGGAGTAGAATATTAGCTTTATTTTGATGAATTACCTAGAGATGGAGTAGAATTTAGGTAATGCACTTTTTGAATGAAAGAGAGGTCATGTGTTTTACTTTATATATGCAAATTATTTGTTTCGATGTATGAGTTTCTCCTAACTGATTAACTTACAGCCAATGCAATATCTTCTTACTAACCGACTTAAACAACTACAAAAAATATAGCCCTAATAAGAAGATGACTACAGCGCAAGCGCAGGCCGCCCTGCTTGTATGTATTATTTCTCTCAATTGCACATATGAGTAAGAGTCCAAACTGTTGTGCGACTGTTTTATTTGGTGGACTGTGTTAGGTAAATCAGCGAAAATACGTTTTTGAAACCAAAAATATCAAGAAGATGGATCTCTCAGTACTATCTACTCTTGAGTGGAAGATGCACCCTGTAACTCCACTTTCATTCATTGGTTATATTGCAAGGAGATTTGGATTCAAATATAACCTTTATTGGGGATTTCTTAAAAGATGTGACTATATTGTGCTCTCTATCATCTCAGGTTTGCACAAATGCAATTATATAGTTCTTTATATAACTATCAAATAAAATACGTGCTCAGATAATTAGTACATTCATAAGACATTATAAAAGTGTAACATACTTTAACATAATTTAAAAAAATTTGTAAATCATATTGCAGATCATAGGTTTATGTGCTATCCTCCATCAATAATTGCTACTGCCACGACTAACACATATCAGAATTTGCTTGCAAAAGACTCTTTTATACTAAATTGAATTGTCATACCCTGCAAACATAAACCAATCAAATTACATAAACAACAAATATATGATATAAGAATATAAAAGCCATTGACGTTATATATAAGTTTGCATGTCGAACTTGCTTGTCAATAAGCAAAAATTCAACACTCATAAATTTATCATTTTCCTTTGAATTAACAACATCCAAGCTAGAACAACCCTCCATAAAACTTGGGCATTCTTTTGACCATTAGTAAGAGCGCGGATGGGAAAAGCCACAAGAGTCTGCAATAACAAGTTGTGCATAATAAAATTCATATTAATAATATATATGATGCCACCTCAGATGGTCATTACAAATGAGGCTTTCTCAGGATTTAAATTTATTTTTCCTCACAGACTCAGGTGCTACTCAAATAGATAGAACATGGCAAGTAAGGGTCGTTTCCCATTAGGAAGGTTGATAACAACAAGGAACCAATCCTACACACTAAGCAAACAATTAGGTAGCACTGAATAATCAAAATAAAAGAGAGTAATTGGCACTAAGTAAAGTAAATAGATTATTCGAATTAAAAGAAACTATATAAACTAAGCATACTTCCTTTCTCATCCCAATATGTAAGAGATCTATCATGTGTAATAGGCCATTGACATAAAAGATAACAAGCAAATAAACATGCATACACCTTGGCAAGATATCAAATTATAAGTCCTTGCAAACGACAAGTCACAACTTGTCACTGGGAAGGACTTAAGCGGTAGCTAATAGTTATGCACCAATTCCAAGTTATTTACCTATATAAGGTGGATTTCACCTAGTTATCGACATTGCATCTCCCTTCTAAGCTATATAGATTTGTCATAAAGCATCCCTCTATATAGATAGACGAGGCATGAAGTACATAGAACAATTAACCAAGCTATTAACTATAACATACCATCCTAGATCTATGTGAAGCCGTGGCTCATAGAAAGATAAATATGAGATAGCAGTGAACCATATAACTCCGTAGTTTGTTATATAATCAAGACAAATGAGATTCTCAGATAATCATACGCGGCATAAAGGTTATAATACAATTATCTTTACCGCTTGAATCAGATCTAATCAATTATACTCATCAGAAAGTATATTGCCTAATTAATAGATAGAAATCGACATTAGCTTATCAAACAATCATATGAGTGGCGCACAACACACATAAAACCATAAAATAAACATGAGATGAAGCATGGAGAATCATATTCGAATGTATCATGCATAAGAACTTGAATTAAGAACAAAGTCTCACCATTACACATTGAATAGAAATCTACATGGGAGAGAAAAAAAGTATAAGAGAACTACTCACTCATGAGATTGAGTGAAAGCTTCATTCTTCTTAGAGATGGACAACTAGCTAACATACAAATGATCTCTAGGTTAAACTATGATGATAGGTGCGGCAAAGGGAAGAGAATACAAGGTATTTATAGGCAAACTAGAGCTAGACTTTGCTAAGAGTGCAAATGACTTAGAAGTCCTTGAGTGGTCGGCCTTATTGAGCAAGTAGTGATACATAAGTCCCCATGGAAGCACATATGGTTTCCTATGTAACAGTTGTATTGACTTGGATTTGTATGATTCATATGGGCAACCATTAACATGACATGGTTAACCACATACTCTTCATGGGCGGCATTGGGCTTTATCTTCTTCAAGTTGTCTACTTGGATCTTCATTGATGATCATTCAAGCTTCTATTGTTAACTTTCATGAGCTTCATCAACACATGGTTCACCACATCCTTTGGACCATGGTCGAAATTCACCATCTTGAGGTCTCCTTTTGGGCTTCAATCCAATTGTGCTCCAAATAGCTCTATTTTGCTCCATTTTAGACCATATTGCAACTTTCTCTCTAAATGGACCTACAAGTGCAAAACGGCATATTAGAGGGTAAAATAGCATAGAAAGCATATCAAATACATGCAAAATAGATATAAAATGCATGTAACATCTTGGTCTCATCAATCTAACATACAACATAAATTATTAAAAACATAAAAATGAAAAAATAACTGCTAGAAATATAAATAATAATAAGTAAGAATTAAACATTAAATAATTTAGATGTATACGATTACGTAGATTCGAGAATTTTTTTTTAAATACAACATTTTTTTTCTATAACCAATTGGTTCATGCGGTTCGTTTTCAATTAAAATTCGCAAACCATCTTTCGAAGTTACGTGCGAAACAACAACATAAAATTGTCGTTAGGGCCATTTAATCCTATCTTTGTAATTTTCTACTTTTTATGGAGAAGTTTGAAATTTAGTGAAAAGAGTCAATCAAGATCCTCTCTCCCCAACTTTTGAAGATGAATAACCATGAAAGCTTTTATGAGAGGTTTTCTCCTCCCTACAACCCTTTTCCCCTTATAATCTTCCATGTCAGTGGGCCACCTGGGTCCCTATTACCCTTTTATGTCCCATCAGTCCATGGAAATGGCATAGATGGGCATGTCATCAGCTTCAAGAGACACAAGGTTTAACCCGTGAGCTATGTTGCGCATTGTCTAAAGACTTGAAAGGAAATGAGTTTAAGTGTACTTTTTTTAGTATTATTCTAATACTAATAATTGGATTGCATTCGTTTAATATATAAGAACATGGTGTGTTGTACCTGAGTAAAATTTGTTCTTCATTAAATGTAAGGTATTAGGTTTTACATGGTATTGGGATTGCAAAAGGCAAGCATGGATGACTAATTTGTATATACGTATGCATATATCTGAACAATTTAGTAGCAAAAGAGCAACACTTAAGGTAAACTTGAAACGTGAGAGCAAAGGAAACAATATAAATTATTGCAGTGTCAAAACATTTTATAGATTGAAAGGAGCCTTGATGTTTTTCCAGATTCTGAGTCAGTTCCTATTAAGAGAATTCAAATAGATAAGAAACTACACATTCAAACATGTTTTTAAGATTCTAGTCAACCTCTTCAAGTGGATGAACTTCATCACAAAACTCAACGACTGCTTCCTTGAATGGAGACCCCACACTGCAATGCATTCAAATAAAGAAAATCAGAAGTTACATTCCTGAGATTATTGGAAGACAAACATGGTCATACTATTTTAGCAAAAAGGAAATAAGGTTGAGAAATAAATCTATTTATCAAAGAATGATCACAATTTTATTTTAGTATATTACAACTGGTTACAACATAAACAAAATTCCCCTAAATGAATACTCTCTTTGCTACTAAATCTTTCAAGAAATGTCTATGACTTGGTTATATAAAGATTGTAACCGGCTAAAATGTATTTGAAAGCCTAGAATGCCAGCAGATAAAGTGTGCTCATGCTTAGAACAGGTTCACCTCAACTTACAATGGCTATATAAGTGAAAAGAAAGTGAAGTGACATAATCTACCAAGGTAAAAATAGATGATAAATGAGATTGAAATTGTAGGACATACCTAAATCCAACAAAGTCAGAGCTGCAATAGGTCCTGAAGAACTCCTTGAGATTATCAACAAACACCGAGACATAAGCTCCATTAAAGTTCTCATGTCTGAAGGTAGGATATGCAGTAGAGGGCCTTTGCTGTGGCCAACAGGTTTTGAAATGAAAACAAAAACTTTAGGCTATGTTTGGTAGTGGTGAACATTCTCTATTTTCCATCTCCAAAAATATCAAAGAAATTAGGTAGTTACACATCATCTGTCAATAAAAATAAGCATATTTTTAGAGAATGGAGATGACAATGGAGTGGAAATGAAGAACATATTTATTTTATTTTGAGATTTTCACTCCATTGTCATCATCATTCTCTAAAAATATGATTGTTTTCATTGACACATGTTGTGTCAATACCTAGTTTCTTTAATATTTTTTGAAATGGAAAACGGAGAATGTTTATAAGTATGCTCAATACTATATAAAGAAGGCGCATGCCAGGAACTGAATGTCCATCAATGGATCCATAGGCTAAAAAGCCACCATACTTTGGGCACAATAGTTGGCTTATGAGACCCCTTTCTCCTTCGGAGTAAGCAATTATTGGTGCTGATGCACATATTCAGAGGAAGAGACCATAGCGTTAGAGTTACATAGTTGGCAATGAGAAGACAAATGAAAAATCCAAATAGGTCTGAAATTCATGCCAAGTGAAGTAATCAAAATAGGGTCATAAACTTCATTCAAACGATCATGCACTGCATGATTATATTGAAACATGATCAACTCATATACATATAATTCTTTCAGAAGTAATAATATTAATACTATGGAGGAGAAATTAAAAGTGGGAAAGAACCTTTGAATTTGACATCTTTGAGAGCCTTTTGGTCATGAATTTGACAATGTTGTCGTATCTGAAAGCTTCGTTGATGACCAACAAACAGGAAAATCCAATAAATTTTAAAAAAGGAAGAAGCATGCAACACATATTAAAGTAAAGTAATAAAATCACATAATTATTGGAGACAATCTTCATAGTTTTCAAACATAGATTTCACTTTTCTCATGATAATAAGTGAGAAATATGGCATGTGAATAAGATCTAAAAATGCCAAATGCGTACATGTAATCAGGGACAATAATTACAAAGATTTCATCTCATGTCATACATGCCATGTAAAATGTCAAGGTTTAGCTTTGCAGTTAGAAAACATTATCATTTAAAGATTGGCGAAGGTTGCACGTATCCTTCCATTAACAATAGAAAATATTAAATCATGAATAAAATGTATCACAAATATAAATATATTATATGAGTTACACTAACCATATACATTATGAAAAAGAAGAAAATATATGAAAATTTAAAGGCTTTGGTTTGCCTTGAGTCCAGTCTTTATTACTTTTATTGATTTGTAGGTTTCTATAGGAAGAGATAAGTTTGAAAAATGATAAAATTGTCTTCTGTCATCTGGAATAATCATATCCACATATCAGACAATGTATTGGTTAAAAAATAATCATGTTTTAAATCTAAAATATAAGATCATATACGTCTGTTTACCATTTCCCCTTGTTAGGAGCTATCATTAAGCTCAATTTCTTTTCAACTAAGAACTACTTATAATTCATAATTGTAGTCTAAAACCAAGGACGTTGCAGTGTACATAGCATTGGAACTGTAAAATATACCAAAATAAGTTAATAAATGGAATAATTATTAAGTCTGAAGTACTTACCAAAAAATATATTAAGTATAAACTGAACCTTGAATGTGTAGAGATTGATACATAAGAGATTTTAAATGAACTTCCACTACTTTCCACCTCCCTGATTCTGAAGAACAGTAGCAGTTGTAGGAAAACTACGACAAATCCTTTTGGCGAAAATCATCACCATTAACCCAAGATCATGTTAAATCATAAAGAAATTAATTAGAACTGATGCTGAAGCGTACCTGAATCCATGACTGCTCAAATCCTTGAGTCTCTGCGGTTAGATCTTCCAAGTTAGTTTGACGGCGACTATATTTTTCTTAGCTGATGGGATGCCATAAAACTTACGCTCTTCTTCTAACTTGGGGACCATAACCCTAGGTATTTATAGGTCTTAATCTTATTTCAACCCATCATGAAATAAACTAAGACTTGGGTTTCTACACATTAAAGACTCATACTTAATTAGATGTCATCAAGCCCAAAACTTTAACTTTATTAGATCACTTTAATTTGGGCTTAACCTTATGATAGCCTATAATATAATATACAATACATGTATATATATACACATACACGTTGGATTTTTTCCAACAATCTCCCACTTGGGTGATATATATACTTACTTAAATTGTATATTATAATATAACCTTATGAGCTCATAAATTTTTCTATCATTATCGAATGCATCTCCGAACAATCCGGTCCATCAATCATACCAACATAGGATCCAAGTGACTTTCGTTACATCTAGCGTAACTAAGACATCAATGGTCATGTATGCTACTATAATTGAATGACATGGATCAAGTATGGATGTGTAGCATAGAAATTACATGTAATGTGATCTAAACATGCCAATTTCCAACTGGTCCAACCTTATACTTTATTGAGATCGGTTTCAACGTGAGTTCAGAAACAAAATAAACCAAATACTTTACAGCTAGCTGAAAATAACCTTAACTGAATTCACCAAAACCTTATCCAAATTGACAGTGAAAAGTGTCTAATCTGAAAAGCATCTAAAATACAAACTCCCACTGAAACTTGATATCTTTAAATAACGCAACACCCACATGAACAATGCGCTCATGAAAGACCTTGGGTAGCATTATTTCCTTAGTAAGTGGATCCACAATTATGGAGTTTGTCCTAATGTGATTTATAGACAACTGTCCACTATGAACTCTTGTCAATGAAACAATCTCAGATAACTTAAAGTATCTCTCTAACATTCCAAAAAAATGTACGCAATATCCGGACGCGTACAAACTTGAGTACACATAAAACTTCTTACAGCAGAGGCATGAGGAATCTTCTGCATATTCTTTAATTGAAAGTTATTCTTGGGGCAATGACTTGAACTAAACTTATCTCCTTTAGTCACAGGGGTATCACCTGGTTTTCTATTCTGCATGCCAAACCTTTCAATTATCTTTTGATATAGCTCTTTTGTGATAATCCAAGAATACCTCAAGAGCGATCTCGATGTATCCAAATCCCCAAAATAAAAGAGGTGTAGCCTATATCATTTATGGCAAGCAGTATGTCATTGACATATAAAACCAGAAAAAATTTCACTTACTCCCACTAAACTTATGGTACACACAATCATCCGCTAAGTTCATCTCAAAACCAAATTAGAGGACAACTTGGAGAAAATTGTGATACCATTGCGAGATGCATGTTTGAGTCCATAGATAGATTTCTGTAGTTTAAAAATCATTTGCTTTACATCTACCACTTTTGAGAGTTAGAACTTTCAATGGCTTGATGAAATTTGATAAAATCATTTTCCATCACACCAATGTCAACTTTATGTTCTTGAAGAATTGCAATAAAATTATCTGAAATTGCATTTCTTCTCTCTATTGGAACTCCTTAAAGGCGTATGTTCTTGAGGTTGTAGAGTTTGTTTTTCTAAGGTAGGAGTTTCAAAGACATTGTCTTGATCTAGAATTGCTTCTTAAGCAATGTCAGTAATGGAAGCCCGACCCTGATCATTGTCTATAGCAATTATAGGAATTTCAACATATTCCTCTTCATAGACAAAATCCTTAATCCTTTCTCCCCCAGCAAACTCAACATCCTCAAAGAACCTAGAATTTCTCGTCTCAAATTTTGCCTTAGTAGTGGGATCATAAAGCTTGTAACCCCTGGATCTTTCAAAATATCCATTAAAGTAACAACTGATACTTCTTGAGTCCAACTTCCTTTCATTTGACCTATAAGGTCTTGCCTTAGTTGAACGTTCCCAAATGTGCTAGTGTTGGCTTTTCGCCCATCCTAGACTCATAAGGGGTCTTATCAATTACTTTAGTTGGAACTCTTATTGAGTATATATACTGTGGTCTTTAAAGTTTCTCCTTAATGCAATTAACATAAGTATTAGAATTCCGTTAGACACAAGTCTCCCCATTCTCCTTTTGGAGATGTGACATAATCTTTTATGCCATAACAAAGCGGAATTCTCACTGGTTAATTTGCACTTTAAACTTTGTACACTTATATGCAAGGATTCATTAACCGAAGCAAAAGTATGAACCACATGTAGATTATTGTAACCAGATAAAGAATCTGATTCAACCAAAATTTGAAGTTTGAAAAAGACTAAATATTCCATTTCCAAATGAACAATATAAACCGAATTTGTTCAAAGCAGAAATAGAAATCAAGTTCCATCTAAAAGATGGTACAACCAAAGTCTCAATCAAATCCAAATAAAATCCAGTCCTTTAACAATAATCCAAAATTCCTTATTGTTTCGAATTTCACTAATTTGCCGTCACCCCACACAGATATTTCTTTCACCATCAATTGATTTTCGGCAATTTATGCATCCTTGCTAGACACACTGATGTGAGTTGTTGCATCAAAGTCTGGCCACCATGTGTGGCTAAATACCGAAGTCAAATTAACCTTAGAAAAACAAACCAAACCAAGAAGCATACCTTTCTTTGCACGCCATGCGTGATAATTGGTACAATGCTTCTTTATATGACCTTCAGATTTACAAAAGAAACAGCCAGTTGGATTTTCTTCATTCTGTTCCTTTTGTGTTTCTGGAACCACAGTTTCTTTAGCTTTTTTCCTTTTGTTCCTTTTATCCTTAAATGTTGTGGCTAAGTGAGCACTTTCTATCTTCTCATGCTTCAGCCTCTCCTCTTCTTGAACACAGTGAGATATGAGCTCATTAAGAGACTATATCTCCTTTTGACAGTTGTAGCTCACTCTAAATTGATTGTACTATGTTGGAAGAGATATCAAAACCAAATGCACTAGCAAGCCTTCGGATGCCTCCAACTTGAGTGCCCTTAATTTTGAAGCAATATGAGACATTTCCATAATGTACTCTCTTATATTTACTTTTCCCGTGTACCTCATTGAGACAAGGTTTGCCAAAAGTGTACTTGCTTCGGCCTTTTCATTTTTGGCAAATCTTTACTCAAGATCCTCAAGGAAATCCTTAGCCGTAGTAATCTTATCGGACATAGTGCCCCGAAAAGCTTCTGAAATGGCACACTTCATCATCAAGCTTATACGATTTGACCTTTCCCACTTTTCTATCTCCCTCTTTTGCTCAGAGGTACTCTCATCATTAAGTGGATCAGGTTTATCAACTCGTAAAGCAAGATCCAAATCCATGACTGCGAGAACAATGAAAATGTTCTCTTGCCATGCCTTAAAGTTTGTGCCATTAAGCATCAAAATTGAATTGACGCTAGCAGAGATATTTGCAGCAGAAGCGAAAACTGAACATAGAATAGAGTAAGTAAAAACGAATTACTCACATCTATAATACTATAATATGCAAAATTGATTTCAGATAATGGTAAGGCCCCATCACAAGATACTAGCACAACATTAGTATTTAGTCTTTGGACAGAAATACTAACTTGTAAGTGGCACCTTGGTGCAGTGATCAAACATTGACAATAAGACATGTCAAACATTAAACCTTTCTATGGACCAATTTAATGTTCACATATTACACCGAATATCATCACTTGTTTACCACCACAGGCATGTAAGCAATTCGGGGCAAACACTAACCATCCTTTGGGCCGATTATTGTTCGCCATGAATAACATACACAGAAAACCTTTTAACATTTTAAATTAAATTAATCTTCACAAGAGAGGTTGCTTTGGCAACATGTTGTTTCATAATTTAATTTCAAATGCTATATGTCCTTAAAATACCAAATCTGAATTTAAGATACTAAACTTTAGCATAGGCTGTATAACAATGCCATAACTTCAAATCTCCAAATGTAATGACATTATCAATCCTTTCAACCAACATCTCTATATATGCATTCATAAACAATATTACCAACTGAATATACCAAAATTTTAAATCCGGAACTGATTTGATCAATAATAAATATTGATCGCACTTTAACATGAATACATATATTTGTAACAATCTATATATATTCGAAAGGATTTTCATACAATATCCTCAAATAATAAATCAATCAACGCAATATATATAGAATCAGAAATCTGATTCCACGAGCATGATTATTCAAACACAAAATTCATGAAATTAAGAAAACAAAATTAACACGTGGAAAAAGAATTGAATTATGCAGCCATGTGTCATCATCCATATTGCATTCATGCATACAATACTATAATTCAAGATGCAATATAAATAATATAAATAATAATACTTTAATTATTACTGGAAACCGAATTGAACCTTTTTACAGCCCAAGTATAATCATTGATTCTATAAATATATCATACTGGAATGCAAAAAATTCAATTAACAATATATAGTACTTTAATGAGAAGCTGCATGCCTTTAATCGGATTAGATTGAGCCGAACATCTTAATCTCTAGTAATTCAATTTTGGCTCGCAAATCTTAAACAGCAAACTTCGGCATATAACCGAATCAAATATGGCTTATAATCGAAATTGACGAAATCAAAATCAATTGACGACCGTCAGCCCAAAATCGAAAGATTAATCGCAATTACAGATTAACCAAAACCCATATCAATTAATTCTCGATGATCTAACTTGAAAAACCTAGCTCTGATACCACTTGTAGGAAAACTACAACAAAACCTTTTGGTGAAAATCATCACCATTAACCCAAGATCATGTTAAATCATAAAGAGACTAATTAAAACTGATGCGGAAGTGTACCTGAATCCATGACTGCTCAAATCCTTGAGTCTCTGCGGTTAATCTTCCAAGTTAGTTCGACTGCGGCTATATTTTTCTTATGCCAGAAAACTTATGCTCTTCTTCTAACTTGAGGACCATAACTCTAGGTATTTATAGGTCTTAATCTTATTTCAACCCATCATGAAATAAACTAAGACTTGGGTTTCTACACATTAAAGGTCCATACTTAATTAGATGTCATCAAGTCCAAAACTTTAACTTTATTAGATCACTTTAATTTGGGCTTAACCTTATGATAGCCTATAATATAATATACAATACATGTATATATATACCCATACACGTTAGATTTTTTCCAACAGCAGCTACATGCATTTCCCTAATCTCCTCCCATTTTTCAGTATTTCCTTCTCATCAAGACCCAAAAATAAATAAATAAAAAAAAGAGGAATCAGTGAATGATCCAAGCGAAAGACAAAATATGGAAGAAGAATAATAGAGTAAGGATGAACTGACCAAGCAAGTTCCTAGAGCTAGAAATCCATAAGATGCTTGATATCCTATATTTTGTGAAACACTAATCCAAATAAGATAAGTATATACAGAAGTTAAGAATTCACCAGGTTGAATAACCAACCCATATCATCAAACAAAGATAGGAAAGAAAATGGTACCTTTGAATTTTGGCAATGACTTTAGCAATGCTTCTTTGACATCAATCACAATGCTTGATGAATTGTGTTTTGATATTAGTTTCTGGGTTTTCATTTTGGTTAGTATTTAGCTAGTCTCTGGTAAATGGAAAAGAGAAGCAATTGCTCAACTTTAAGTGCTTTGCATATGGATTGAAGAAGAAAAAACCAGTTTATGCCCAAAGATTCAAAATAAGGCATGAAAGGCAACTTAAGAGTGAAGTTTCAAAGTTTACCTGGAAATTTGCATAACGCGCAGTAGGGTTATATAGGCTATTGCTTTGATTTTTCAAACTCTTTCCTTATATTAAAAAGTTCAAAACTCATTGTGGTAGTTTCCATGCTGAAATAAATAATTTTGAGTATAAGCATTCAAGAAACATGTAATATAAACAACTTTTAACCCACATGAAAAAATCAGAACAAAAATAGCATGGCAAGTTTTCCTTTACTCCTCAATTATAACATCTGATCAAGCCAAAATTAACCCTATTTTTATGGTTATTTTCCTATGCTTTTTGGTATTTTTATGTGTGATTATGCTCTATTTTGCAAGTATATGTGATTTTAGGTCTTAAAGAGAAGAAAAGTGAAAACTTGTTGTTTTTCACTATTTTTGGAGCTATTTTGATGACTTTTTACACAAATATGGATTTAGTATTTTTTTAGTGACAAACTGGAAATTCGAAGTTCATGATTGAAGACCAATTGGAGTCAATTTGAAGTCATGAAGATCATTGAAGGAAGATTCCGAGGTGAAGAACTAAGATCGGCAAATCCTCACCATGGCAAACGAACTCCTTATTACCTCTTACAAAGCCATCAACAATTAAATGTTCTCGGACAATGTCTATCTGATGCCACAAACCGTTTTTACACTTAGCACATGGGCACACTATTTCGAGACCTCGACTTTTTTTCTCAAAAGCAAAATCAAGGAACTGTTCTAACCCTACTTCATAAACAGGATCACACCTGTCCTTTTGCATCCAACTCTTGTCCATTGCACTTTTATTTTATCCTAACAAATTACAAAGGCAAAGTGTTCAAAGATAATGAAACGCTATACTAACATCAACGTTTCAATAACAATCACCATTAAGTAACAAATCCTCACCAAATTTACATTTAACAAAAACATAAATCATGTGTTTCTAATTGGATAAATACATGGATGGCATTGAACAAAATCATAAATCAATACATGGTATTGAAAGCTAATGCATAAAGCTAAACAACATCATCAAACAAACTTGGATAAATAGGAAATAATTATATTCTACAACAACCTAAAACATTAATATATGACATAACAACACAAATATTCAATATATCAACACAAATATTCATGGTCTCTCTAAATTTCTAAGTTCATGGTCATATCATTAGTTTCTCTAAAATTCTAAATTCTAACAAGCTAGACATAAAGCAAACACCAAAATTCCATGAAAGTCAACAAAAATCAAACAACTAAAGGAAAAAGACAAACCTGAATGGTATGAAGAATGAAATCGGAGCTTTGTCTTCTCTTTTCTTCTCCACAACTAGATTAGACTATGAAGAATGAAGAAAACCCATTAGATTGGATGGAAAAATAGTCAATAATATGGGATTTAGGCTTGATTAAGTAAGAGGTAGCTCAAATGGTCGAATTTCCCCCCTTTTTTTTCAGAGAATGGGATCATTTTTGGTCGGAATTTGTAGAATGAAGAAGGTTGTTCTCGACTTAGCTAAAAGCTGTCTGAACAAGCTAAAACAACGTCGTTTTGGCGAAATAAATTTTGAAGATCGCGACATCTTAAACCACTACGCCGCTATATATAATAAATGGTTTTATTATATAAATATATATATATATTTTATATTCATATAAAAACTGACAAAATATTGGTATTTTTTGTCAAAAATATATATATATATGGCGGTGTTTACAGCGGAAAACGCCACTACTTAGCGGCGTTTTCCAAACAGACGCCGTCATATATATTATAGGC
>AWUE01018391.1:0-17995 GCA_001974825.2 Corchorus olitorius | reverse complement strand
TCGCTCACTCCATATATTACAATTGCGGCGTTTCCTTTCCTAGACGCCACTAATTAGCGGCGTCTGTTGAGAAAACGCCGCTATATATTATAGGCGTAGAGTTGGAAAAATTCTTTGTTTTAGGGGGAGGGAATTTTTCTCTCCAAAAAAAGGAAAAGAAATCCTTCCCTCCATATATTAAAATAGCGGCATTTCCTTTTCTAGACGCCACTACTTAGCGGCGTCTTATGCCAAAACGCTGCTATATATTGTAGGCGTAGAGTTGGAAACTTTCTTTGTTTTGGGGGGGAGAGAATTTTTCCCTCCAAAAAAAGCCTCTCCATCCATATATTAATATGGCGGCGTCTTTCTATCCAAAGGCCACTAAATGGCGGCGTCTTCATGTCAGACGCCGCTATAATCAATTTCAGAAAATCATATAGCAGCGTTTTGTTAGACACCGCTAAATAAACGCCCCTATATCAGCGTTTTCTTGTAGTGAAGGAAAGAAGCCATGTCATGATCTTGTCGACATGGGCCTATGAGTAATCTACATGGCTGCATGACCAAAACCAGCTGGGCCCCCATCTGGAGTCGGGCTGTCCTATGTCGCGCCCTAGCCCCTTTGCCGATGGTGATGATGCTTCCTTTTCCTACTTGAATTTGGATTCTGCGCAGTCTCGGTAAATCAGCCATAACTGTTGATTTAGACCTCCAAATGAGTTGATTCAAAGTGCGTTGGAAAGCAGACTCATAAATCTACAACTTTTCTTTGAAGCTTGAAGCCCAGTTATGCCATCTTCAATTTCAAAATTGCCCCTAAAGTTTCTGCACAATATCAGTTTTGGGTCCAAGTCCGATTTTCACCTAAATTCAGCCCAAGGAAGACTTTCAATTCAACTTGGAGACCAAGTTAAGAGCTTAAACACCCCTATGCCTTGTTGATACCAATCGTAAGTCTACTTGGAGTCTTAGATAGTCCACTATATATGCCAACCTTAGATTGAACCCTAGAGATATAGTTTTAAGTTGATAGTTTAGAATTTCTTTTCTTCTTTTCTCTCTAGTTTTAGTTTAGAGTTTCGACATCTCTCTTTAGAGAGAGGCTGTCGACATCCCTTGGAGCCGTCCAAGGGGAGGATTCGGCCTATGTTTGTAAGTTTTTCTAAGTTTCTCTTGAATTCTTCCAAATCCATGAGTAGCTAAATTCTTAATACTTCTTTTCCTTTGGAGATTTCAATCAATTAATTATGGTGAGATTTGTGTGCTTATAATTTGATATTTTTTTTGATTAAATATGTTTATTAATCTCTGTTTTATTTTATGATTTTAATGGTTATTGATTTAGACGGCGGCTATTGATATAATTGGATAAATCTATAGTTAAATCAAGCTTAGAACGACCCATTCAAGTTTGATTGAGAGGTAACAAATTGAATGCCATGAACCATCGATTCTATGGGATTAATAAATCCTATTTAGAATTAAGTCGACCCAGCTAGGAAAGAATAGGTTTGGTTATACTTATGCATGTGTGAATTATTATTCTTAATGTTTTGTTCTTAACGATTTTTAAACCCGACCAAGGAAATTAATTGTTAAGGATAATAGGGATAATTTAGGCCTCACAAGGGAAATCTTATCTAATATACATGTTAGGGATTTATCTCTAGACCAATTGTTTAATCAAGAGTTATTAGAATAAGTTTGTTGATGTTTTACATGATGCTTAAATCTTTTGGATAGAAGGTATCATTGGCGTAAAATTGATCTTGCTTGTTTTGATAATTAGAATATTAAATTTATCTTTTAAATCAAGGATCCATTATCATATTGATTGATTTCTACCATTGGAGAAGAAGTGCGTATAGAAAACTCCATTTTTGTTTGCTTAAGAACCCATTTGTAATCTGTTTCTTTTTTTTTCATTAAAAACCAAAACGAAAATAGTGAAAGAAAGAAAAAAAAAAGTCAGAGAAGCTAAGAGAAGGGAATAGAGGGAGAAGAAAGAGGACTGAAGAAGAGAGAGACAAGGAAGGAGAGAGCAGAAGGAGGTAGTCTTTTCTGGAGGAAGGAGAAGAGAGACCAAGAAAACAAAGAAACATAGAATAGAACGCAGGAAAAGAGAGAATAAAGACCACGCAAAAAAAATTAAGAGAAGAAAGATCTAGAAAATCTATATCAAATCAACACCAAAGCTATGCTCAATTTTTCTTTTTTGTTTAGCTCAACTTTTCCTGTGCATGGTTCAATTTCAACTGAACGAAACCAAGAAAGCAAAACAAAGGAGGGAGAGATGTCCAAAAGAAAAAGGAGGGAGCGGGAAGGGGAGGGAAACCCGCCAAAAAAATAAAGACGTGGCAGCACCCCATTGGTCCATAGGAAGCATGGGAAGACAATTTAAGCCCTGAATTATAGTGCAAAACAGTGGCAAAAAATCAAAAATCAAGTTGGAATATGTTAACTCTGATTTTTTAGTAAATCTCTCAAGTCTCAAGAGGTGCTCATGGACCGGGCCAGGCTTTTGCTTAATAATTGTACAATATATGCTTTGCTCAAGCCCGGCTTGACCCGGAGAACGATCCTCAATTTCTGTCGAAGGCCCGCCCATATATTTTTAAACACATGTCGAAGACCTGCACAAACCCGCCCATATTTATTTTTAAAAATAAAATTATAATTATATTTTTTAATAAAAAATAAGATTTAAACATTAAAATTTATATATAATCTAATAACAAATTAAATAAAAAATTGTGATAAAAAATTAAATTTTAATAAAATTTACGAGTTTTAATTAATGTATACTTATAAATTATTCAATTTTATCATGTATAAATATAACAATTTAATTATATTATAAAATTTTATCTAAAAAAAATTATATTATATTATTTATATATAATACGGGTCGGGCTGGGCCGAGCTCGGACCTAAAACACCAAAACCAAGGTCCGACCTATTTTTTTAATCAGGCCCTATTTCTTTGTCCAAGGCCCTTTTTCAGGCCCAAAATTTATGTCAAAGCCCTCCCATTTTCTGGGCGGACCTTCGGGGCTTGGGCGAGTAGTCCGGGCATGTCTACTATTAAGGGGTGGTTTTAATATTCACCTTGGTTTCCCTGCCCTTCCCCTCTTTTTATCAAGGTTTTCGAATTTCTAGTCTTCTATTCGTATTTTTTGGAGTCTAAATTATTTTCGATCATCATATATATAACATATATTAAAGTTGAAAATGGAATTACCATTTTGTTCAGCTATAAGATGCACCACATTCACCCAAGAACAGATTGTCAGGGGTATTTTGGTACTTTCATGCTCGGTATTTTCTTTATTATTGTTGATTGTTGAGGGTGTTTTGGGAACTTTAGGATAAAGTTACTATTTGGTGGGTCCCACTCTCAATAAACAAATCATTTTTTGTTGGATTATTTATCAAATGATCCTCATACTTTTATGTTTTATACTATTTAATCCTTTACAATTATGGGTTGGACGATTGAATGTTTCGACTTTAATTCTTTTAGTTTTTTCTATTTGTCCAATCAAGATAATTCAGGTGTCTATTTAAAGGTAATTTCATGGTCTACAACTTTCATTAAGGACTCAAAAGCCAATTTTAATGTTTTGATTCTAAAAATAGCTTCTGAAATTTGTTGTCTCGATTGCCGGTCTATATAATATTGTATAATTTTCGGTCCACATGTTCAATTGAAATTATTCAAGTGTCAGTTAAAAGGTTATTGCATGATCTACGACTTTCGTCAAAGGCCTGAAAGCTGAATTTGATTAATGAGTTTCGTGGAGAGTTCAAGAGGGAATTTTTATGTTTGGTCTCCATAAACAAATATTTTTTTCCCTGAATTATTTATCAAAGGACCATCATATTTTTATGTTTTATGCTATTTAATCCTTTACAAATTCTGGGTTGGACGTTTTAACGCTTCGGCTTTAATTCTTTTACTTTTTTGTTCTATTTGTTCGATCAATGTAATTCAAGTGTCTATTGAAAGATAATTTAATGACTTGCAACTTTCATTAAGGACTCAAAAGCCAATTTTAAGGTTTTAGTTCTAAAAAATGTTTCTGAAATTTGGTGGTCTCACTTGACGGTGCATTTAATTTTGATTCACGATCACTATTTATAGCATAGACCTAAGCTTAAAAAAAGCACCAACTAAATATTTTGCATATATTATTTCTATACTTCTGATATCCATAGCAAATACAACAGCTACAAACTTAGCAAAATCAACTATCATTACAGCTAATATCTATATATTCATAACCAACTGTTCCTTCCCTTCATAACCCCGACGGGAGCGCAGGTCCTAAGACTAGTTTGTCTTAATAGTTGAAAGAAGACTACCAGCACCAGGACCAACAAAGTTGCCAATAAAGAATCATATAAACCATAGAAATTCATATAAACCATGAAAAATTAGTCTGTGCGCGGGCAGAAAGTGGAAACCAAACAAATCAGCCTTATGAAATCCTCTGGAGTAGTATAATTCTATTGATTTTTTGTGTTCCATTTTCATATCCCTGTGAAGCCATGACAAAAGCTTATTTTCATTTCCTTTCATTATTACTTTTCAGCTTTTATGTGTCATTATTTCATACTATCGAGAGGGAGACACATTGACAGACTTCTGAGAGTGGGATCTTCCAACTAGTTTTCTTCAATCACTTGAGGCAATTACTATCTGGGAATTTTGTTAAAAATTGATGGAAACAAGAAACCAGTGTGGGTTGCAAACCCGATCTCTTGTATTCATCAGGTGTTGTCAATATAAGTTCTGACGGTAATTTGATCCTCATGGAGAGACGCCAGCCGCCTATAATTGTTAATTCAGGCTCACTTGCTGAAACAACCGGAAACACTAGTGGTAGTGCAATTGTAACCCTGTTAGATTCAGGAAACCTGGTTCTTAGACAGAGAGATAGAGTAATATGGCAGAGTTTTAATTATCCAAATCCAACTGATACGTTGCTTCCAGGCATGAAACTTGGACGGTTTCACTTGAATCTATGGGCACAAGTTCTTGTCTCCTGGGTGACTGCAAAAAGTCCTCAACGAGGAATATTTACACTTGGGGTAGAAACCAGCAGCTGAACAACACTAATCCTTTGGCAGAATGATAGAGCTCATATTGATTTAGCAATCTGGGATGGAAGACATGTTCGGTTCACATTCAACAAAACATCAGGCAATCACAACAATTTTAGTTATGTGTCGAATGAAAATGAGACATATTTTCAGTTCAATAATAAAGGAAATGATTCCTTTACATGGTTCGTGTTGGCTTCCACCGGGCAAGTTGTTGAGTATACTATGTCAAATGGGAGGATTTCATCGGTGAGTCATGAAATTTGTGAAGAATCATCAGCTGGTACAAGGAGGTGCATAACATCAGTACCATCTATTTGCATAGATGGGGATGATTTCACTCGGATCAATGGCACGACGCCAACTTCTATGCTTGTTAGAGGCTCAATCACCATGGGATTCACCGACTGTGAGCTCATGTGCCGCAGCAATTGTTTTTGTGTTGCTTTTGCTTCTCTTCAGGATGATGAAATAGGGTGTCAGATGTACTTTGGGAACAAAAATCATCTATGGAATGTCATGGAGAAAGGCGTTGCGATTGTTTACGTGCGTGGAAAGGTTCCTGAAGACAGAGGTAAGTACTTGTAAATACTAGAACTTAATTACTAAATCTGGGTATTTTCAATCACGATTAAGATGAAAATGAAAACTAACATTAATATAATTGGTATGTGGTAACCACATATAGTCAACATAAGTATATAATACTGATTTTTAAACATTATTCTTGTTGAATTGTGTGTTTCCCTAGTGCAACCAGTTGAAATGTTGAATGTTTTAAAGGAATGCTTTCAGCCTTCCTAGCTATCTGTCTGTCTTTAGAAAAGCCTTTTAGAATTTTGATCTGGTTGACTTGTTGAAAGCCTTTTATATGTACCAAGGGCCAAAGTTCTTTTCATGCTCACTAAAACTACCTAGTGCATTCTATGGATTGACTCAGTCTCCAAATAACTGGAACTTGAAACGTTATAACTAATTAACATGGTTAATGGAGTGTATTGTAAATGTCTAATTTTCATTTTGGTTGTTAGATGATCAAAGAAGGAGAAGGCTGGTTTCGATCATCGCGGATTCTATTGCTTCACTATTTGTTCTGATACTAGCCTCCTTGATGTATTATCATTTCAGAAAGAGAAAGAACAACACTAAGACCTTATTCTCTCCCTCTCACCCCTCCACATTTCCAGTTGATTGTCAAGCAAAAGTAAATACCAATTTGTTTATGTTTGCATGTAGATTATGTGTTATATTTCCAATTTTGTAGCAACAACTTATTGCCTTTTATCAGAAATATTTCATGGTGTAACTCCTGAGAAAGCATGACTTGAAATCCACCCGTTGCATTATTTCAGACAGGTACCGACATGGCATGCATTTATGAACTTGAATTCAGCAGAGAAAATGAACAAGAATTGCCATTGTTTAGCTTTGCTAGCATAGAAAATGCAACAAAATATTTTGCAGCAGCAAACAAGCTTGGTGAGGGTGGTTTTGGGCCTGTTTATAAGGCAAGTTCCATTGCTGATTCTCTGTTAATTTTTGTGCCATATGCCCTTTATATAGCAAACAACTTGGTATTTGTATATTCTAGGGTAAGCTGCCACAAGGACAAGAAATTGCTGCCAAAAGACTTTCCAAGATTTCAAGGCTCATGGATTTCAAAAATGAGGTCACATTAATATGTAAGCTCAAACACAGGAATCTGGTTAGGCTTTTGGATGCTGCATCGAAGCAGAAGAGAGCATATTGATTTACGAAAATATGCCCAATAATAGCTTGGATAGCTTCATTTTTGGTATGTCAGTAGTTATGTTGTACTAGTATATAAAGTTCACCATTTGATCAAAATTCAGTCTTTACAATATTCAACTTCATCTGCATTTAAATTGATGGGGTTGAAATTTAACACATATTTGACAGATTCTGCTAAAAGGGAACTCTTGGATTGGCGAAAACGTGTTAACATCATTGAAGGTGTTGCACAAGGGCTGCTATATCTTCATAAATTCTCAAGATTAAGAATTATTCACCGCGACTTAAAGGCCAGCAACATCTTACTAGACACTGACATGAACCCCAAAATATCTGATTTTGGCATGGCAAGAATTTTCGGAGTAATGGAGACAGGGATGCAAACTAACAGAATTGTTGGAACATAGTAGGTAATCCAGATAAATACATATACTAATTCATGTATATACTTTTCTACTATTCGCAGTTTATCTGATATAGCTTTTTTGTTGATTGATAAGTGGTTACATGTCTCTGAGTATGCAATGGATGGCCTTTTCTCCGAAAAGTCTACGTTTTTAGTTTCGGAGTCATCATATTGGAGATTGTAAGTGGCAAGAAGAACATTGCATTTTTCAAGTCTGACCATTCTCTAAACTTGCTAGGCAAGGTAAGCAACCTCTCCATATATAGGATATCTTAAGCATTTCAATCTGTTGTACTTCATAAACTTGAAATGTTCAACCTCCTATCAGGCTTGGAATTTGTGGAAAGAAGGCAAATGCATGGACTTAATAGATTCATCGTTGCGTGATTCTTGCTTTGCAAGTAAAGCTCTTCAAATCATTCAGCTAGGGCTCTTATGCGTGCAAGAAAGAGCTGCAGATCGACCGACCATAGCAGAAGAGAGGTGACCATGCTTAGCATGGAAGAAACAATGGCTCTTCCTCACCCAAAGCAGCCTGCCTTCTTAAGTCAGTACATTTCTTCTGGTGCAGAATCAAAGTTTTCTGAAAATGATATAACAATTTCAGAAATATGTGCTAGATAGGTGATCCCAATTTTTTTAAGGAAATTGAATAAATAAGAACGAAAGTTCATATCATAACTTGATTATATATATATAGACCTTATATTTTCGGCTTTTAATCATCCAAGATGAGAATGGTGATTTATTCCTCTTTTTGGGCCAAATGTTGTGATTTAAATTTTGGTAGTAATAATAGTAACAAATTGAACTACCCTTGAAAGCCAAGGCCCTAAAAAGGCCATTAAGCTCTATGCTATGGACTAATTGTCTAATAAGACCAGGACAAACTAATGTATACTATTATTTTTATATCATATATCCATTTGTTGGAAGAATCTTTCATATTTTCGATTTGGAAGAGATTTTTTTTTGGCCGAATTTGGAAGAGATTAATTTCGAGTCTCTTATGCCTAGGAATACCCTTGCTTTACAAAAAAAAAACTACTGTTTTCTATTTATATATATAATTCTTTATATATTTGAAAAAATTATAAGGGACCATTTTAGGTAACTAACCTAACAAGGGAAATACATTGAGAGGAATGAAGAAGTGGGTCATCGTGTCCAAATCCAAAGTTGAGTATTGGGACTTGGGAGTTGCTAAATTAATGAAGTTTTGAAGAGGACATTTGGGTTTGGGTTTGGTTTGGGAAGTGTCAAGCATAATAAAAAAGGTGTTGGAGGACTAAAAAGTAAAAGAAAAGAGCCAACTTTTATCATTAGATTTTGACGTCATACCAATCTCTAACACCTCACGTGCATGCAACCAAATTTCCACATTTCGTAAATCATTACCCAATTTTTTTTCCTTTTAATTGAGGCTACAAAGTTTAAAATCCTCAGTATTAAAATTATAGTACTAAACATTTTATCAATAGATGATGCGATCGTTGTTAAGTAATAATATCCAACTTTATGTAAATTATTTTCTCAAAAAAAAAAAAAACTTTATGTAAATTAATTCAAATTAGCATAGTACTAAATTAATGTATGAATCTCATATTTACAGAGTTGGGGTACGGATTTAGATTTTATTTTTAAATATTTATTAGTCATCTTTATTTGAATCAAGTCGGTATCTACTATCAAAGTAAAACTCTCCAAAAATGGTTTTTCCGTTCACGGGATTTTAGTTTAAAGAAAATCCTAAACATGAATTTTGTAACCAATGGTAATATACACCATTTTATTTCAGGTATACTTTTTTTTTTTACATAAAAGTTTAAGTGAGAGTAGGTTGTACCAGTTCAGCGTTAACAAATGCCACAAACTTTATAGAGATTTTACGGATACTCACAAATCACTCACCAATGAGAAGTTTATATAACTCTAATCATTGGATACATAGGTTCAAAGATATATAAATAAAGTATGCATGAATGTATAGCTTTATATATATATATATATATATATATATATATATATAATAATGGACGTAGTCATGTTATTATTACACATATATATAAAGGTACGTATAGCCGTATAGGGCGAAGCATATATAGATGCATTATATTAATTGTTAGTGTAGGTGGAAAAATGTCTAGTTTATAATTTGGGGAGATTAATTAAAGCAGGAAAAATGAATATTTTGTTGAGATGTAATGTAGTAGTAGTAGAGTTGGCAAAATGAACCCAAAATCCGAAATCTGAAACCCAAAACACCCGTCTGAATCCGAAATTACCCAAGTTGATTAGAAAAGTTAACGTCCCGAACCCGACCCGAGACCGAGACCGATCCCAACCCGAACCCGAAATAATTTGAATTTAATAATAATTTATAAAATAAAATATTTTTTTGTTTATAAAAAAACATATTTCCTTTTAATATTAAATTAAACTATTATATATATGAATATAATAAAATTTATATAATAATCATCACAATTAAATGATTCATTAATCAATATAAAAAGTGTTAAACTACTAAATATATATATATGTAACTTATGGAGTATAATTTAAAGCAAAAGACTAACAAGTACCTTATAATTAATTAAAGTATAATTAATTAAATACATAAAAATTTTAATTATTTTAAACAAATAAAGAGTCTACAGAAGCAGATGATGAAACAGAAGCAAAGGTTTAAACCGAAAGTTCTATCCTTGTTCAATCTAGTCCCTTATTTTAGTTCAGTTCAATCCCCAAAATTCTTTAGTGGTTCAATTAAGGGTCTATCAGCTTTTAATTTGTTTAATTTAAGACTTTCATTTTAATTATTTGTTTAATTTAATGCTTAATTTGCAATAATTTAGAATTGATTAGCATTGATTAATTTAAATTAGTAATAAAGTATATGTATTTTATATTTTGCACGCCACTTAATAATGGTCGGTGACCGTAGTCTTTCTGAAGAAGGGTTTTCATTTTTCAACGAGTGGTCGAGTTTTCGAAAATCTCTGAATATCTCTATGGATGAGACTGTTCTTTTGCTATTAATCATTTGTTAGTAATTTTTAACAATTATTCAATCTTTATATATATTTTGATAATAATATTATATTATATTATTATATTATATAGTATCAATAAACTTATAATATAAAAGATAAAACATTTTTTTTATTTTAAAAAAAAAAATCTTTAGAAAGAGCTTACACTTGAATCGGGATGAGCCGGATCCAGATCGGACTTTAAATATCGAATCGAAATCAAACTCGAGCCCGAACCTGAACCATACTTGAGATCGAACCCGAAAATATCCGAACCCGACATAATCTGAACCTAACTTAACCCGAATCCAAAAATTCCCGAATCCGAAAAAGCTCGAACCCGAACCTGCCCAATTGGTAGATCTGAGTAGTAGTCTAGTACAATATTTGATGATTTGGGTCATTGGTAATTATGCAATGCATAGAAGCATTTCCCAAAGAGAATCGAATCAGTCCCCTTTCTTTTTGCTTTTCACAGTTTGCTACAGCCTTCTTTACCATTCCCCAAGAAATTAGTGGGTGCATCCACTCTTTCTTCCTATGTTTTTTCTCTTAAACATTTATGTTTTCTAATTTCCTTCACAAAACTTTTCTTTTTAATACTATAGCTACTAGCTAGTAATTAAATAGTAATAGGATTTAGTTCAAAAAAAATAGTAATAGGATTAGAACACTTGATTTAAGATAGTTCTTCAATTGCGTTTTATGTGACTGTGTTAGTTTTCACAAAATGAAAGAGAAAGAGAAGTAATTAATAAAGAGAGAGATAAAAAGAAAAAAGAAAAATACATAAAAATGGGATGAGATTGAGATTGAGATTGAGAGAAGGAAGGAGAAAAGAAAATGACAGTGAAAAAGCCAATGCAGTGAAGAGAAAAAGAAAAAGGAAAGATGGTCAAAATTGGAACCTCGAAGACTTCTCTTCCATCATCAGCTTCGACTATCTTTATCGAAACTCTTACCATATTTCCCCTTTAATTTTGAACATATTCTCCTTAATCATCTTTAATTTCTTCCCCATCAATGTATATATAGAGATAGTACAAAAAAAAAGGAATTCTCTTTCAATATTTTCAATCAAGAAATAAAAAAGGTGTTATATTAAAATATTTTGGGAATTAATTAGCTTCTTAACGTTCCTTGAAATTATAACAGCCATGCAAACTTTTGCTTTAACCTCGGCTGATCTCCATGGAAATGAGCAAAACTCCCTGACATGCACGAGTGACATTAATATAATAATAATTATATATTTATACGTACATTATATAAATAATAATTATATATATGCTTCTTCTAGTCTAGACTACTTCTTCAATTTTGTGGAAGATGGGTATGGTGATGTATAGAGTATGATATAGATTTTCTTCTCTTGAAATTCTGGCCAAACTGGGTTAATTAATTTGATCGATGTCTTGAAATCCTAGCTTGCTAGCTAGGTTATTACTAAAAGATACATATATATATATATATATATATATATCTGTGTGTGTGAACATTATTCGTTTAAGAGAAATATTAATAATATATATATATATATATGATATTGTTATGGGCATGAAAGACACTTTATCGGCCAAATACCAACACATATTAGGTTGAGTGGAAGGAGTTCAATGCCTAATTAATTCGGACCACCTCGAAGGAAAAAAAAAATACTACTAATAGCTAGTTCCAAGTACACAACAAAAAGGAATATTCAAAAATAATTAAAAAGCAAACCCAATTTTTCCTATATAGTGACCGTTAGGAATATGGGTGCTTTCAGAGACCAAAGTATATATTATTGAAGGAAAGGAGACATAACCCTCGTTGGTTCATTTCTTAGATAAGAATATATAAGCCGGTTGGCATGGGCCGGGAGGGTCCTTTACCCTCTGAGGTTTCTTTTGGAGATTTTTGGAATATTCATCTTGTCTGGTAAGAAATAGTGAGCGTTGTTCTTCCTTATCCAATCCTCATGACTCAACAAAAGGAAAAAAAAAAAGAAACATATTTATGAGGCCATGCACTAGTATCTTGATTAAGACCATAATTCTCTTAATTAACTATAAGCCAATTGAGGGCCCTTAATGGCTAATACGCAAGTGTGCCAACAGTCAATAAAGTATTCTCTCTGGTTCATGATCCATCAAAACATTTAAAAAGATTTGGATGTGCTTATTGCTGGGCTTGGAGGTTACAATGCATGCAAATTTTGCTTTCTGTAGGGACATAAGAGCGTGTTGGGGGGTTTGACTATGTATCTGCATATAATGTATACCATTTCAGCTCAAATTCAAGTTTTTTTTTTTTTTTTTTTTTTGAAGAGCAAGCTCAAATTCAAGATTAGAATAGAGTTGATCATGCTTCTTCACTCACACATAAATATGTTACAAATTACAAACAATAATGTAACATGTTTAGGCAAAAATGTCCAAATGTGGATGGGTTTTTTGTGATGTTGGTGGAACAAGTACAAGGTTATGCATTTGACTTTGTTATATATATTTAAGATCTAATAAGGTAGAGTAATAATGAGGCTTCACATATTAATTTCTTCCAAAAAGAAAAATTAAAGATTTATATTATTGGGAATAAAGGAAAACAATATATATTGCACAAAGAAAGGGCAGATATGGAAGTTAATAATAAGAAGCTTGTTTGCATGTGCTGTCTCATTAACTTGACACCTCTACATGCAACTAGAAGCCCTAAAAAGGAGGTGTAGTTGGAGCTTTTAAAATCTTTTTACTCCTCTTTGGAATCTAAATTTCAAATTTTCCTTTATCTCTTTTTCCAATTTTAGTTTCTTGTGATTCCATTGTTCAAGGAATTAAAGTGAAGAATATGATAAAGAAAACCCTAAGCCCTTCCAACCTTGGCTATAGCTATATACTTCCTTTCAACTCGATCTCAAGGTTTAGTCATCAGTATATAAATACCCAAACCCCATATCCAAAAAAACCCACAACTTCCTTCCAAGATATATATCACTGCCTACTGACTCCATCTTTCTTCCAAATATCTGCATAGCTGCTTTCTCAAGGTGAGCCAATATGGATTAATTTCAACTCCATTCTTTATTCAATATTGGCCTCAGTTTTTCACTTTCTAGATACCCTGCAACTCTCAGCAGTTACAATTTTAGGTTTTTTTTTTTTTTTTGAGTACATGCACCCTCATGATCATTTTCCAAGCTTCTCATTATACATGAAAGTACTGATGCATCCTAGCTAGTGCCCTCCATTCTCATAATTAATTAGGATAATATTTTTTTTTTACAAAATTGTTGTCCCCATATCCTATTGCTTTTTCTTTTGTTATAAGTAATTAATATATATAACACTGCCGTCTTTATTGTTTATATCTAGAGATCAGGAGAGATCAATATGAGCAGGCCAGGAGACTGGAATTGCAGGTCATGCCAACACTTGAACTTCCAAAGGAGGGACTCGTGCCAGCGCTGTGGAGAGCCAAGACCTGGCGACGTTAGGTCAGGTGAGTATGGAAGCTTCGGAAGTCGAGGCGGTGGGTCGTCGTTTGGGTTCAATACAGGGCCAGATGTAAGGCCAGGTGACTGGTATTGCAGTGTGGGCAACTGCGGGGCTCACAACTTCGCCAGCAGGTCAAGCTGCTTCAAGTGTGGTGCAGCCAAAGATGAATCTTCTGCAGGATTTGACGGTGACCATCATATGCCAGCAAGACTCAGGGGCGGCTATGGCTTCGGCACTGCCAGCTCTAGTCGCTCTAACTGGAAATCTGGGGACTGGATTTGCACCAGGTTCATTCATCTGATAGATCATTTGGAAATCTTATATATAAAAAAGGGGTTCATTTCTAGCTATTTCAATAATATCCTGCATGCTTAAACAAAACTTGGACGTGAAAATATGATGAACAGTTCATGATAAACATTAACTTGGACGTTAAAATTTGACAGGTCTGGTTGCAACGAGCACAACTTTGCTAGCAGAACAGAATGTTTCAGATGCAATGCACCAAGAGACTCCACCAACAAATCTTCATACTAAATAATAACACCTATGATTTTTCATTTTGGGGTATGGAGTAATATTCAATTATCTTTTGTTTTTGATTCTTCATGATAATCAAAAACTTTTCTGTTTTTCCCCCAAATTAGAGAATTAATAATAATTATTCATGATTCTGATTTCAGGTTTTGCAGTGAGATGAGGAGAGACAAGATCATAAATATCCCAGATGATGAACCGAACTCTTTTTTGCTCCTAGCAGTAGCTAGCCTATAGCTACCTCTCTCTTTCTCTTTCTTTGTTTTTCTCTCCTTTTGCTTTTCTGTTTTAGGTATTAATTACTTATCTCTTTTCTTATGGTAGGGATCTTTTTAGATTAATGAATATCATGTTTGAAGACTTCATTTGAAGTTTTGGAGCTTAATTATTTAGCATTTTTTTCAGCTTTTTTCTTATATAAAAGTATAGCCATGTACTTCTCTATGTTATCATCATCATCAATCTTATTAATCATATCAGTGTCTTTAATTTGTGCCTTTTCTTTCTCTTTTCTCTCTGTTATATGATACTCCATATATAGTATATATGATCCATTTGCCCAAGACTGCTTTATTTTTTCTGTTTGAAATGGTCCAAGGAATATTTGAGTTGCAACACAGAATCACCAATTTGCTCATTTTGCAAAGCAAAGTTAAAGGGTTATTCTTGGACCACAATAGGATCTTTTGTTTAAACCAATGCAAGAGAATGTATTTGATTCAAATAATCATAGATGTTCCTTTTGAATATTTTACCTTAATTAATTTTAGCAAGAGAGAGTACAATAAATCATATCCTATATATATATATATATATATAACGAGCATCATATATATATTTGCCAGATAAGATACATGTTACAGTATAATCTCCATAAATTAATATTCGATAAATTAATAATCTCTCTAAAATAATTATTTTACTCTGGCCCAACTTGGGCCAATTATAAAAATTAGCAATTTCGATAAAATAATAAGATAATAATTTTTATAAAGAACCCTTATGTATATATATAGTCACATCAGTATTATAAATTAATAATTCTCTAAAATTTACATATATAACTAAGACAATTTAGTAAAACAAGAATATATTGTTCTTTGTTTTTTCATGAATTGTAAATTTAATTGGATTATACGTTGTTGATACATATAGTAGTTCCCTTCATCATTACACGTTGAATATGTATTTAGTTACAATGAACATTATTATAAGTGACTAGGATTAAATTTCATTTAATTAGTCAATAGTTTGAATACTAAAACCAATGAATACATATGCATGTATATTAAACCTACTATTAATTTTATGAGCAAAGTCCTCATTGAGCGACACATGGCATTTGGTTTCTTTGACAAGTGTCAATAGTTAATTTTCTAATGTTTTGTTTATTATATTTGTATTCATTTAGTTTGGAAAAATTATAAGACATTCATCCCATTTCCTATATAAAATAAATTATCAAATAATTATAAATTAATTATAAATTTGTTATGAATATACATGTATGTTGTGGATGTCTATGAATCTAATTAAAGTAAGGATATAATTGATAACTTGGTTCATTCATACACATATACCTATGTACTAAGTTCATCCCCTTATATTTATGGTGATGTATCTATGTGCCTATAAATATGCCACTTACTTTGTTATGGAATAAGATGAATAAGAACAATTTCTCCCCTTCTTCATATTTTCTTCTTCTCCATATTCTATTGTCTCTCTCCATACTTCAATTCTCTACTCCCTTACTTTTGTTTTGTTATCATTTCACAACAAAATTTCATTTCTTAACTGAATTTTCTTAAAATAAAACAACCGCACGCGAAGAGCAGCCGGGAAGTTCTAGTTAGTTATATATTTATATAATCGAATTTATATTATGAAATAAAAAAAACTTTTTTTTGCCAAAAAAGAAAATACTCTTTAAATTAATATTTTAGTAATTATTGATTAATCAATAACTCTTTAAATTAATAATTTTTCATGATCCCAACATTATTAATTTACAGAGGTTTCACTGTATTATGATATATATATATATATATACGAATAAGGGGAAACTTTATGTTTTCCGATTGTACTCTTTTTTTTCAAATATATTTCTAGATTGCCATTATTAAAAAATATTTTAATTATTTCATTATTTTAATAATGGAAATTTTGATCATCCTCATAATTAGAATCCAACATGGCCAATAGGAATGCTCCACATAATTTTTAGCATCTTAATTTTCGTCTAAAACAGTCTCCAAGTCGGTTTAGGAGAAGATCAATTCTATCCAGAAATTTCAAGGGCAAAATCGTCTACTGAAATTGCAGAATTAGGTCTCGAGGTAAACATAAAAGTTGTAGATCTTGGAATCTTCTTTCCAACGGTACCTCATTTTCAATTTTCTGAGTTCCTGATCAAAAATTACGAGTTTTCTTCAAAAACTGCTATTTTGAAGTCCTCCGAATAGGATTTAACAATACTGCATTAGAGCTGAATCATTACTGCATCATAATTACTTATTGGACTTGAACTCCTTCTTTGGGCTTCCACAATTACAAATCGGGTCTAAGAATATTAGATTTAGACTTCAAGACATCATCTGGCTTGGCAATTTGGGCTTCATGGGCTCAAACAAGCCTAATGGGCCTATTGGGTCGAAATGAGACAAAATCAGTAGTTTCTCCAAATTGATCCAAAATGAATCTAAATCTTCATCTTCCTAATACATAGCTCTAATTTTACTATATTAAACAATGTCAAAGTACAATAGGCTACTAGCTCTTTTTTTGGTTTTGAATCTTTAATCTTTTTTTAGTAGAACAATATTATTGTAAAAGACTTTTTGAAATGATCATCAAAAAATTTAACTGTGGCTATTTATTCCACTTGAGGTCATAGCATTTATTTGCCTTTTCCTTATAAACAAAGAGAATCTTGTGTATGGCTTTGAAGAATTTTTCTCGCCCCAACTACATGAATAATTGTTCATGTCATACTTGTTTAAATCAATTGTCAATTTACGGATAATAATCTATTCAAAAATGGAAAATTCGACTTAGAATTGTTTGGATCACTACGTTAAAAGCCCAATTACTCACAAAATAAATAAATTTTGAGATAATTCAGAGTATATTGGAGTGCATGATTGAAGGAGTAGCATTTCAAATGTCTAATGAACTAAGAAGACTATTCATGACTTTATTAGTGCATGGTGAACTGTTAGATGTGAGGAAACTATGGAATACCTATTTGATGCAATGTTTGAGGATTACAAGAGAATGTATGGGATCTCAGTCCATACCAGACACGAATTGCTTGCACATTACAGAGCATTGCCTATTATCTTGAAAGCATGCATATGAATAAGCGTCAAGAAGTTTGATTTGTCACAGATAGAGTTTCAAAATTTGTACATTGAGGAATTCAACAAATAAGTACGTGGACAAACTGAATGAGTAGGTGATAGGATAATTAAATTCTTTGACTTCTAATTAGTTTCATGATATCTATTTGATTTAATGTTGAATTAAAATTTACTTCAGCATAATTCTAATACAATATAGTAATAATTTAATTCTTTAATTTTTTATTAATTTCAATTATTTTAATTTTTTTATTTAAACGCGTTCGGCCACGTGCAACGCACGTGAAAACTAATGCTAGTATATATATATATATATATATATATATATATATATATATA
>AWUE01018390.1:0-23099 GCA_001974825.2 Corchorus olitorius | reverse complement strand
ATAATGTTGAAAATCTCTTATTCTTTTTTCTTTTCTTTTTCTTTTTTTCTTTTTTTTTTACAAAAAATGAAATTAAATGAGGAATATTAAGAATAAAAAAGAAAGAGTTAGGCAAATTTGTAATTGACTCATTGTCCCACCTTATTATCATTCCTAGAATTGGATACGAAAGTGTTGAACTTTAGGCTTTAGGTCTAAGCATTGTTAAAATTTAGATGCAAATTGAAGTTAGATATTTTTCTTTTTTATTGAGGGAAGATATTTTATTATTAGTTGATGATCAAAAGGTCCAGGGGTTGAGGTTTTTAATTAACCTCGTCTTATTTTCCAACTATTGAGCCAAATTCTTGTATACATTACATACAACTAGGTAGTATTGAATATTGAATTATTGATGATTTTTTTGTTCGATACAAAAGACGCCACATAAAGCTTAACTTCTCGATGGCCAACAAAAAAAAAAGAAGCTTAACTTCTCACAAAGACATATTCAGCCATATCATCCTCCGACAATGGAAGTGTGGAACACGCGCGGAAGATTCCACTAGAAAAGTAGTACCCAAATTGCAATTCTGAGCTACATTTGTTGGAAAAAAACCGCATATTTATTCCCCCTCTCTATATACATGTATCATACTAGCTACTACTCCTCATCATATAGTATGGATGATATGCATTTATATTCTACATTTAATTTGTACAGAAGAAGTAATAATTATCGAAACAAACTGTGACATGTTATGCCAAACCAATTTATACAACAGCTACATCAATTATGTACCCTTGAAATCAATAAGCCGAGAAATTAATCACATTCATCAAATTTAAACAAACTTTGGCCACAACTTTTGTCTTTTGAGGAAATGTCCAATATAATTGTACCCAGTACCAATATAGCTTTAATGATTTTATTTATTTATTTTAATATAATTATAAATGTGGTAGTCTGAGTTTTTTTTTTTTTGGTACATTGGCTATGTTCTTAGAATACAAAATTAGTAAACAAAATAACAATATTCTAAGGCCAAGAGAAGGATTACAGCCGTAGAGTGGCCACGGTTCGGTTCGAACCGTAGAATTGAACCAGAATTGTAGCCACCAAATAAAAACCGGAACCGTTATAAAGTTTTAGTTTTAAAACCGAACTGAAACATTTTTGAGAAAGTTTCAATTAAGTTTTACACGTATGGAACCGAAATCGAAACCGTCCATTTTTTAAAATTATTTTTATTATTAATACATTTATCAACTCTAGTTTTCTTAATTAATTTTCTTAATTTAGTGTTAAAAGATATGTTATTTAATATGTATCTACTTATATATTTTTTAAACATAATATTAATTAATTAACTAAATATTATATTTTTAAGATTTTTTTTTGAAAGGCAAGAGCTTTTATTCAATAAGAAAGATAGTAACAAACCATACAAGAAACACCCAAACAAAACAGAACAAGACAATCAAAACAAGACACAACTAAAGCACAAACCAGCACAACAACTAGGCAAACCAAAAAGATTAGCTAAATTAAGGAAGAGTTCGATCAACACCATCCATTGCTAGTTCATCAGCTTCAAAATTGCCTTCTTTAAATGAGTGATAAACCTAGAAAGAAGAACAATTCCTTTTCAACAAACAAATGTGAGCAATCCATTTTCAAAGTCTCTAAGGACACACATCTTGCTTTTCCACCCAATGAAAAGCTAGCATTCAAAGAGTCACTCTCAACAGAAAGTCCATGTGAATTGACCCATCTAGAGGCACACACTATCTCTGCCCCAAACCAACTTAATCAGTCTCAAATTAACCTCTTCCAATTTCGACTCTTGGATCAAAACCACATCCTCCTAGCACCGATCTACCATTGTTCTCACTCCCTTTCTTTTATCCTTCCTACCTAACCCTCTCCACAAGAGTATCATCATAAAAAGATACGAACCCACAAAAGAAACAACAAGGAGGAAATTATCCTTTAGTGTCTAGACTTACCAGCCTAGAAACAATATCGCCTTTCTCCTCACAGAAACTTATGCCCAATGCTCTGCTTATATGGAAAGTATCATCTGCTTCCTTTAAAATATCATTACGCCTTCTTATATCACCGTCAAACAAGGAAGCCTCCGAATCAAGCTCAACAATTGTTTTATCACCCAAAACTAACTTAGTTGCTCCATGTTTCAATTTTTTCCTCCTCTTTTTCTCACAAACCCTACACTTGACCCATTTAAAACGTTGGCCCAAAAAATGACAAGCCTTATGAGGCTTACCACAACGAAGCCCACCTTCACTTCTCACAACAGCATTGGACCTACTAACATCAAGACTAGAATCTGATGTACAAAAATGACCTCCTGGATCAGAAACGTGATGCTCATCACAAGAATTTGGAACAAAATCAACTTCTTCATCAATTAATTGCTTGACAGGGCTAATTCCTTCCTGCTGGACTCTCTCCCAATAAAATTCAAACTTTCCCCCACTATCTCATTAGTCGAGATTTTAGTACGACACTCATCATTGTCAATGTGAGTTCCAAAAATTTCCTTTGCATGCAGCACAATACCACTAGACACCTCATCAAATCCTAGCTCAGGAACCAAAGCCACCTTTTCATTAGTAGGCTCATGAACATGCACGGACGAGTCACCGGAGCTGAAAAAACAACATTCTCCACCACCACACCATCCTCTCTCTCCACTGTGACCCACAATTTGAACTTGACTCCCATAGATTCTCCTGAAACAATCTTAGCAATATCACAAAGACTTGAAATAACTAATTGCATTCTAGCATGCTTGAAGGACTTTCTGCCCATGGTAGTTTCATCAATCCTAACAAACTTCCCCCAAAGATTATTGATAGCAGAAAAAAAGTTCTTATGCCATAGTTCAACACGCACCTCCTCCAACCTCACCCATACCGTAGAACATTTCTGAACCAAAGAAACTTCCCATTGTGCCACTTCAATAAAACAATCCAAACCAAGCTTCTTCACGGATATGACACAATCCTCGACTGACATATATATCATCTTCAATAGTTAAAAGAAGCATGACATTGCTCATCTCACAAATTTTCACCTGTAACTTGAGATTTTTAATAGCCATAATCACCTCAGCCAAATTCCCATCCACATTGATAAGTACAATAACACTATGCTCCAACTAGCCCATTTCATCATCTGGAATATAAACTTCAAAATCAGTCTCCTCGCAGGAATTATAGCCTCCATCAAACCTCATTACATCCTCGATTTCTTCCTTAGCCACGTTTTCGACATCAAACGACTTGCCAGAATTAACGTGCTCATCTTGCTGACTGCCGCCCAAACCCCCTTCAGTCTATTTAGCAACAGGATTGGGACTCACTTTGCGAATGGAATCTTCCTTATACTGATGAGAAGAATTTTGCCTAATGTTTGTTTTCCCCACACGAAACTCTTTAGAACGATCTGGACTCTTCTTTTGACCCCAAAAGTTTCTGTCTGAATAAGGATTATTCCTCATGCCATCAAAATTTCTCCTCCTATTATTGTAAAAAGCCTACGGAGCTTTCTGCCAAAAACTCTGTCTGGAAACAAAATTCTCTGACTTTGCAAGGCCCAAATCTCGTCTAGAACCAATCTTCTGCAATGGTGCTCTATCAAGCTTTCGCACCGTTGCCTTACGAACCAACAAAGGTCTGCCTTCAACTCTCCTACCGTTCCCCAAATTAATAGCCCATTAATAATTCCTCCTCAAAGCGAAACCTGACAAAAGCGAAGCTTGAAGATCCGCTATTCCTTTTTGTGGCAAGAAAACATCCACGACCACTCCATATGGATTAAACAACTCTCTCAAATCCCAAATAGAAATCCTATTGCTAAAGTTACTGACATACATCGTATGTAAACTGAGTCTCCATCGGAAGGATTCAGTTTTCGTCCTTCTCAATGATCTTGACCGCCATCGCAAAGACCCTCTCATATTTTAAAAAATTTCAAGTAAACTCCATATTGCAGCATTTGCTTTGATAAAGCATAAAGCATAATAATAGGGTTACTGTTACCTTCAATTCTAAAACTACAATAGATTTTTTTTTTTTGCAATATTGATTAATGATTATATTGTTAAGAATTTAAAAAAGATTTTCAAAATAAAAAGGTTTCAGTTTGGATTCGAAACCGAACCGAGAATCGGCGATTCTGAAACCATAACCGGAACCTCTACTTAAAAGTGAAGGTTCAATTCTAATATTTTTGGAACCAAAACCGTCGGTTCAAAACCGTAATCGAACCGTGATCACCTCTATTAATTACCTTCCTTGCAGCTTGTTCAGCTACCTTCTCGTTCTCCTTTGCCAAATGGTGGCTTGCTTCTTGTTCTCCTTTCCCTAAACCCTTCATCAATCATTCATCATTTTCTTGGAAAATTAATTAAGCTACAAATTTATTTAAAATTTAGTTTTCTTTTTTGATAAATTAAAATTTAGTTGACTTTAAAAAAAATTGGGATGTATATTGGTAGTTTAATTTATTTTGATTAAAATTTATTCTTTCATTTTAACAAGAATTCAAAGTTTTTGGAGTATGTATTTAGTTTAATTAATTGAAATTAAAATTTATTATTTCCTAGGGATGCATATGGGTAATAGATAATAGGGCAACTACCCGACCCGACTAAGTAGCCTTAGAGTATTGTATAATCGAGTTAAGGTAGGATACAAGTAGTAGTTTTAGTACCCGTGACTGATTCGGGTAGTGACCTTAGGGTACCCACTACCCGAACCCGGTTACTAATTAATTATTCTAATATTGAATTGTATTTATACATTATACTTTTACTTAAAAATTACTCATGATCAATATGATTAAAATTTGTTTATGGTTAAAAATATAATTTTTAACTTTGGTTTACAATAATACAAGTTAATTTTAATTTACTCATTTAATTTTAATTAATTTATTATTATTTAATTATAATGAAAAAAATATTCGGATTTTTTTTATCAAGTTCAGGTAGTTAACGGGTAGTTGATATTTTTATACGGGTAGTGATTTTGAAAAATAATTAAATAGTTATAGGATTCGGGTATTCTAAAAAATAATAGGGTTACAGTATGAGTAGGGGTGAGCAGTAGGCGGTCCAAATCGCCCGAACCGATTGAAACCGCCAACTATGTCATTCGTTTGGCGGTTAAGTCGGTTTGGCGGGTTGGACCACCAAAGGGTTAAGTACTAAACGATCGGTGCACAGGTTTGGGATTTTCAAAACCGTAACCGACCCAAACCGACCGTTTAGTAATATATATGATTAAATATATATTATATACTATATAATTATATATAATAATATATATAATTATTAAACGGTCTAAACCGCCTAAACCGTATAGCCGACCACATAATCGGTTTAGACGGTTAAATAGTCGGTTGACGGTTCCAAAAAGTAGTCGTCGGTTTGTAGTCAGTTTTGAGAACTTTAAAACCGAAATTGAATCGAACCGACCGTTGCTCAACAGTCAACCCTAAGTATGAGTACCTCAAATTTCGTGGATACCTTACCCGATTACATCCCTGTTATTTCCTTTTCACCAGAATTGTAAGTTTTTAAGATAAAAGAAAAGCAACATGTAATTATTTCGCTTGATTTATAATTAATTAATTTTAATATTTATTTAATTTAAGAGTAATTATTTAATACATCCGCGGTGTAAATTTTGAATTCCATAAGCGGGTTGTGGAGTTGACACATGTCCATTTTTTAAATTAATTAAGTTTTAAATATTTCAATCTAGTTCCTAGAGAAAACATATCACCCTTCAGGATCCGCTTATATAATCTGCTAAACTCCACCGCCGATGTATTGTGTAATTTGTCTTAATTTAAACACGTGAAATCAAGTACTAACTCCCGTAAAAATGAAAACTTATAAAGCAGCGTCTCCTCCTCAAAATCTAACCATGCATAAACACGTGTGGCGCACGTGAATAACCTAAATATAGATATACATATATCTTCTAATAAAAAAAAGGAAAAAAAATAAAACTTTTTGGTTAAAAGTGGAGAAACATGGGCAGTCTCAGCCAGCACATAATGTGGTCCCAATACGTTGCATTTCCTTCCTCTCAACTCCACCTAGCCGTCCGATTAAATCTCAATCCAACGGTTTAAACATCTCCACGATCACCTCTCATAAACCTTTGATTCACCAATTTCCTCATGGCTTCAATTCGTCCACGATTCATTACTCGTATCTCTTGGATTCAAATCGAATCCGACGGATGATATTCTTCTGCAACACTCTCTTTCTAATTTACTCACTGTAACATTAATATCCCGCTCTTTTTCTCCACTGCAAAAAAACCAGAGAAAGAAAAATCTCACATTTTTTTAAAAATTATATATCCTGTTATTACAATATTGTACTATTTCTTTTCTCCATCTTCTCTTTTTTTTTCCCCCCTTTTTTTAAAACAATTTTTGTTGGAAGAAATGCAAGAACAAGCAACCAGTTCAATTGCGGCTAGTTCTTTGCCTTCAAGTAGTGAAAGATCTTCAAGTTCTGCTCTTCAAGTTGAAGTCAAAGAAGGTAAGTTTATGATTTATCCCCTCTGCTTTTTTTTTTTAGTGTTTTTTTAGAATACTAAAGCTTTAAAAATGGCCAGTTTTTGCCTTTTGATGAGATTTTTTTTTATAGTTATATTTTTGTTTTCCTTATGTGGATTTTGCAAGGCCAAGCTTTCTCAGCTGCTAATTTTTGTTTCCTTTCTCGAGAATCGCTTTTCTCGAGAAAATCCATTGAGATCAACAGCGTTTCCACTTGTTACATTGCTTTCTTTTTAAGGAAAAAACGGAGAAGAATCGTTTGGATTTTAAAAACGAAGCTTTTTTTTTAATAAGGTATGGAAAGTGATGAAGAGATCCGGAGAGTGCCGGAGATAGGAGGGCACGCGTCTGTAGCTCCGGCAGCCGGAAGAGAAGGCGGTTCCGCGGCGGGTCCCGACCGGGTTCAGCCATCAGGGGAGGGAGGTCCGAGGAAGAGAGGGAGGAGCCCAGCGGACAAAGAGAACAAGCGCCTAAAGAGGTAACTTTTGGGACCCAACTGGGTTCAACCCGAGATTACTGTTTTGCCCTTAGTTTTTAGACGTTTCTTATGTGGAGTCAGTGGCATTTTGGTGATAATGGTTTTTTTTTTTTTGGTTTTTGGTTGGAAAAGGTTGTTGAGGAACAGAGTTTCAGCACAGCAAGCAAGGGAGAGGAAAAAGGCATACTTGAATGAATTGGAGACAAGAGTTAAAGACTTGGAGAAGAAAAACTCTGAGCTTGAAGAAAGGCTCTCCACGTTGCAGAATGAGAATCAGATGCTTAGACAAGTAAATTTCACTCTTAATTATTTTTGTCAAACAAAAAAAAAATTCCCCCATTGGTCATTTGCCATTTGCCATCACCATCCATGATATATTTTCAACCTCATCCATCATTATCATCACATAACATCACCTCATTATTGCTCTTTGGATGGAAGCAATTGGGTCATCATCATCATCATCATTATAATCATTCATGCTTATTCTTAACTCAAACAAAATCCTAAACTTTAATCAAAGGAATCAAATATTCTCAAGATATTAATATGAAGAAAGCTAGAAGTGAATATTAAAACTTAAAACAGATACTATATAATATATTATACATGTAGGTGTTAATCAAATCTGAATACATGTATGAAATGGGTTCATGTGAGAATTTCCCAATTTGAATTGGGAATGTTATTCATTCGGATCTAATTTGATTGATGTCCTTTGTTTTTTTCCAAGAAAATTTGAAAGATCACGAGAGTTCATCATTAATAGGGGAATGTGGGGTGTGCCCACCAGCCACTACCAGATTAGTGATATATTTTGTCTATATTTGTAGTTTTGTACCATAAATTGTTAGGGTTTCAGAATAAGTAGATTTGAAACCCTAGCTTGTCTTTCCTTTTTGATGTGCCTTGTAAGGTTTTCTGGTTGGTGGAGCATGTCCAATTTCTGGCCTAGTAAATAAATATAAATAAAATAAATAGCGATAATGGTCTGGATGATAGAAATGAAGAATTGGTTAGGGGCTTAGGGCATATGATTATACTGGGCCTTGTTGTTGGAGACTTGTGCTGCATTTAGGTGCCTCAGTCAAGTTTTAATGAAATGGGTTCAGTTTCTGGCTTAAGCCCAAGATTTAGGTCTGTCTTCTGCTGATTTGGGCTTAGGCCTTGTTTGCTTGATGATGTGTGTAACAGAGTAGGTTTTTGCAGATGTGAATTGTGATGAATGTATGTATTCAACTTTCAACATACAATATGATGGTATAATCCACAAGAGCAATGTTCATCTGAACTTGATTGTAATTTGCAGATAGTGAAGAACACGACGGCGAGCCGGAGAGGAGGAAACGGCAATTCAAATGCAGCAGCAGATGGAACCCTTTAAGGAGTTACTTCACTATAGCTATAGAATTTTGTGGGGGTTCAAAAAAAATGATGTAAAAAAATCAGACTTATGTTTCGGAAATTACATTACTAATGCAATGAAGCAGTATGACTATAGAACTTTAGCAAAATCTTAATCCTAAACTAGGATTTGGCGAACAACTTAACGTTTTCATCTAATTAAACTTTTTTATTATGTCACAATTTTGGTAATGGAAGTTTCTTATGGGCAAATGGTTCAAGGCTGCATGCCGAGTGCCAACGTACGAACACTTACCCTTCTGGCCAGTTACCACCATATTTGTATCTTTGGCACATTGGGGCTGAAAAATCGTGAATCATCTCTCGAAATCTTGGTCAATAGCTTGATTTTATCATATTTTTATGCTAGTTGTTATAGAAATTAAGAGGATTTTGGATTTAGGTAGGGTGTCGACCCTGTCGGCAACAACATCAAATGAGTGAGTTGCCAAAACTCATATAATATTGTATCGATTCTATTGAAAACTATCGTTAGGGTACCTATCAATCATTAAGTTATATTTATATCTGTGAAAAGAAAATCACAACCAAACTTTTATGTTTAGTTTTTTAATTCTATATGCTATTTAGTAATCACATTGAGTTTACTAGCCGAACAACTAACTTTTGTGTTCGATATTCAGTAACAACATTGAATTTTAATTAGTTTGAAATTAAGTCGTGTCAGTTCCGAGACAAAGTAAATTTTTTCCATTAGTTATTTTCCTTTTTTATAAGATTTGAATTTAAAATATATTTTTTTGGGTGAAGAACTTAAAATATTATTTAAAATGTTTTCAATTAAGACCCAAAAGACACTGATAAGTTATTTTGAATTGAGATTTATATATCTTCATGATGCTTATTATCAATCCTTAAATCAGGAGATAATCTTCAATCTTTCACTTATTTTCGAGGTTAGATCCTTGGGACAATTCTTGACAAAGTGCCTTTTTTTTTTACTCAATATTTATTATATTATTATATATTATATTTTATAGTAATAATTTTCAAGATTTAAACTCTTAATTATGTCATTGAAATCAAGAATTTAAATTCAACCCAAAAAATCAAGAATATAACATTTTATTGCTAGATCTATTGAAAGTTATTTCAAAATTTTTGAAACTAATAGTAGTATATGTATTTTAATTTAATAATATCTCACAATGGGACACCCATAGGCCATAACAACCAATATTCTTTAAAAATGATTATTAAAAATAAATATCTAATTTTAGAACATACCATCTGCTTTCTGCTCAAGTCCTGGACCTAACAACAAAATCTGCCTCTGATTTTATTTTCCATTTGCTATTGTTAAATTAGAAAAATTTATTGTATAAAAACTAAAAAAGAAAGGAAAAAAAAGGGAAAAGTAGATTAATTTATTAATATTCAATCAAAGCCCAAAGGATATAAAGTCTGCCGATTTTTTTTATAAATTGAAAGATTTCAATTTTCGGTAAAAAAAAAAGAAAAGAAAAAGAGAAGTAAATAATTTGTCATTCAGCTACTACCGTCTACGAAGTACGAACTAGCAGATGGACTTGTTGTGTCCAACTGTCCATAATGAGCAAAGAGTATAATTGCAAATTCGTTGAACAGAGTAATAATTAAATTTTTAAGGCCCAAAAAAAGAAAATGAAAATACTAAAAAAAATAATAATCCAACATGGAGAAATTGAATCCACCGACAGCCACGGGAGCGGCAGATGGGAACTACCGGCAATAACCGGTTGCATTTAAGTACAGGCTGTTACCAGCAAAGAATAACGTTTTACAATTTCTCATTCTTGTCCTTCTCATGAAAGGAACTTGTTAACGGGCGAAGGACACGTGTGATAACTTTACTGGGTACTTAAGCGATTGGTCAAGACGGAGTTAGACTGCTTTCAAGCAGTAAACCAATGGTAGCCTGACATGTCATTGAGCTCACGTAAGTTCATTCTAGTTTCGTTTTGGTTTTTGACTTTTGTTGGACATCTGCTTGGCTTACGAGTTACGAGTTACGAGTCGTGGCTAAGCTAAGCAAGTAAGCATATATACAGCTTTACTTGCAGCCGATGTCATGCTAGCCTCATAGTAAATTAAGCTAATTAATTGATTGTTACCTCCATAGTTCCTTTCATGAGAAGGACAAGAATGAGAAATTTCGACTCTATATTATATATGTAGGGGTATGAGTTTTGTAAAATTTTTGAATCGATTATCATATCCTTATTTTTTAAATATATTTTTTAAATGTCATTGTTTAATTATTATAGTTTTATTTCTACTAAAAACTCTATTTTTATTCAATTAAATCTATTATATCTTTATAATTACTTTATTTTTACCATTTTACTATTTTTCAATAAAAATTTAGATATATTAAATTATTTTAATATACAGTTTTATTGTACTAAAAATTCCATTTTCATTTAGTTAATTTCAATATTTTATAATAATTTTACTTTTACCATTTTAATTTAAAAAGTTATTATGATTGACATCTTACTATTTGATAGTTTATAATAATGTATTATGATTAAAATTTATTATTTTCCTAACGTGCAATTATTTTATTTGACTTATAATTAATTTTTTGCTTGATAAATGTAACTCTTGTTGTAGATTGTTTTACTTTGTTAATTTTTTTCTCTGTGTGGGATAATTTCTTATGTTACTTTGATAGTAAAACCCAATGTATATACAAATGGGCTGGTCAGGTTGGATTTGATTTAGGTTAGTTTCGGGGTAAGGAAATTTTGGGTTCTAAGGATTCGGTTAGTTTTCAGTTTTAGGTTGGGTTGGGTTCGGATCGCTCAAATGCCGGGTCATTTGGGTTTTGGTCAATTTTTGTTCGGGTCTTCTTTCGGTTTCGGATCATATGGTTCCGATAATTTCGGGTTTGAGCCTTTGATTTTCAGGTTCACGTCTTCTCGAATTCGGGCCATTTAAATATAATTAATCCCGATTCGGGTAATTTCGAATTAATCTCTTGGGTTGATCGGGTTCGGGTCATTAAGGATTTGGGTCAGGTCATTTCGGTATCTGATTGAGCGGATTTTTTGTTGGTAGTTTAGAATGTTGGTAATTAAATATATATGATATTTACCAATGATAATCTAGTTGATGAAAAGTCATTAATGAATAAAGTGATTATTCATGAATCAAGAGTGGTCTTGTGAAAAGATATCTATTCATGAATCAAGAGTTGTCTTGTGAAAAGACATCTATCTATTTAATATTGTCTTTATCCAAAAGACAAATACATCTATCTATTAAAAGTTGTGTTTTTTGAGAATACACATTGGTTCATCAACTATATAAAAGATCTCTACATTGCTATTAAAATGAGAATTAGATAAGCAATTAGAGAGACAATTCCACCATTTTCACTACTTATGATTGGAAAGTTTGTGGCTTAGTTGTATCCTAGAGGGCATAAAACCCTTTAAGAAAGTGACTTCTTGTCACGCCTTAAAGCCGTTTCATTTCTTCTTTTTCCTCCTTCAATAATATTTTCCAACAATTTAAAGGGGTTTATCCGAAACTTTATGTTTCATCATTATGGAGGTGGAAGAAATAAAATTGGAAGTATGATACTCCAAAGAAGTCATGGATATGGAAGCAAACCCATTTAGATGTTTCGAAATTGTTAAGCTCACTTGGAAATCCATTGAAGGATTGAATTACTCAAATAGTTGCAACGTGTGGTTATGAAAGACATGGAGACTCAACTTATTTGCAAATATTTAAAGCTAAGCATGGCATCATCATTCAAAGTCGATTAGAGGAAGTACAAGTGGATTTCATTCCATTTCTTAAGTGGACAAAAGCTTGATCTATATTGTTTCTGATCGGTGGAAGGGAAGAGTATGTGCATACAAACTCTATAAGGTAAGGCCTTAAACTTGGCCTAATTATGATCTTATTTTATCACAAATATTGTCAATATATATGAAAGCCATAAACTTTATTTTGAGACATATTTTGAAATTAATTTATATGACTACCGTTTTAAGGTCATGAAATTGATGCTATTATGGTCTCAAATGAAAGTATGTCCACGATTATTAGTATTTATTTATGGCTTACATATGACGTAAGCAATTTTTTATGGCTTATATGTGTTGAGAATTGAACTTTATTCTCTTGATTTGTGATAGTCATGCAAGTCCATTTGAATTGATCTTGATAATAATTAAGATACTCATAATGATATAGTTGATTCACACATGACTGATTAAAGAAATCATGATATTACTTGATATGGATATGTTCATGCTATATATATATATATTTCTTTGTGATATTTATCATGATTCAGTTCTGATGCCATGAAATTGTAGCGATGGTAATTACGATAAAATTGTATTCATATCTTGTGGCAAAAGTGGCTATTAATATTTTTCAATCATATACTTTGAGATAAATTGAATGAATGAATAGTTGTCACAAGGTAGTTTTGGCATTTTATTTCTTGGTTGCTATATATACTTTGTGATTTATGGAAAATTAATATTAAATGATTAAGCAACCATGAATTTAGATAATTTGGAGATATGCTACTTGCTTTGCTAATTAAATCTTTATGGCCTTGTAATTATATATATTGGTAAATCGTGGTTATTAAACCAAAGGAGTTTATACAAGAATTGTTTTAAGGCATAAAGAAATGTTAGATTTGAAGATATGTTTGATCAAGCAAGTACATATATATATATATATATATATATAATTCATGCTTATTGATGAGATGCATGAATCTTGAATCATGCATGTTATTATCTAAATTACGTATTATTTATTTCTCATTTTTATATATATTCATTTGTATTACATGAGAAATAAATGTCTTGTGAAATAACTTCAATTAAAGAAGTAATATGATTTTTAGTAACTTGTCAAAAATGAATTTGATTAATGATTCATGCAATTCATGAATATTGGAGCACAAGCTTTAAAACATTGTGTGATTATATATGGAATTTATAATTATTCCTAAAAGCATGAACAATGGTGGTGATGAGAATTGTCTATTCTAATAAAATTAATAAAGGCAATCATGAGTTTACCATGAGTTGTTATGCAAGTTTCATGGGAGAGATAAAGTATATGATTTATAAAGAACGAAAGTTGAAGCTTTTGAAAAGTTTAAAGAATACAAAATGAAGTTGAAAAATCAAAAGAAAAGAAGATTAAAATTCTTCGAAGTGATAGAGGAGGTGAATACTTCTCTGAATCATTCTCTAATTTCTGTAAAGAGAATGGAATAGTTTAACAAAAGTCTGCCCCATATATTCCTCATCATAATGGTTTGGCCGAGAAGAAAAATAGAATCTTGGTTGAAATGGCGTATTATATGTTGACAAATGTAAGGTTGCAACAAAATCTTTGGGGGGAAGCACTCTTAATTTCATGTCACATACATAATAGAGTTTACTCCAAAAGACTCTTGAAATCACCATATGAGATATGGAAAGGAAGAAACCCGAATTTAGGTTATTTTAAAAGTGTGGGGGTGAATTGCATATTATAAAACATTTGATCCTCATAAGATAAAGTTAGGACCAAGAGGCTTTAAAGTATTTTGTTGGCTATGCACAACATTCTAAATCAGTAATATTTCTTAATTTGAATTCAAACGCATTTGTGGAACAATTGATGCTGAATTCTTAGAAGATAAATTTCATCTTGATAATTTGCACAATTCTGAATTTGGAGAAGTTGAGAAAACTTCTGATCTTGGAAAAGAAAGGATCTTTGTGATCAAATAGAAAGCAACAATCCTAGTAATCAAGTTGTTTTGAACCAAGAAAAGTCAAAGAACAAGGAAGGAGAAACATTTACCTTCTGATTTTGTTTCTTGATGGAAGGAGATAGAACCAAAGTTATTAATAAATTCATGTTCTTCTAAGTGAAGAAAGAGAAGATCCAAAGTTCTTTGGTGAGGCAATGGCTTCAAGAGATTTTGCCTTTGGAAAGAGGCAATCAATGATGAAATGGATTCCATTTAATAATACTTGGATCTTAGAAGACTCTCCTTCTGATTGCAAGCCAATTGGTTGTAAGTGGGTTTTAAGAAACAAAATCCAAATGGTTTTGACCAACCTTTCAAGGCAAGTGGTTTTACCCAAAAGAACATATATTATTTTGATATTTATGCTCTTGTTGCAAGAAGTGCATCCATTCATGTACTTATGGCTTTAGCGTCCATTCATAGTTTGTTCGTACATCCAATGGATGTGATAACTGCATTTTTGAATGGAGACTTAAGAAAAGAAGTTTTTATGGAGCAACCGGAAAAGTTTATACTTCGGGGCAATGAGCATAAAGGTTGCAAATTAATTAAGCCTCTTTATGGATTGATACAAGCTCCAAAGCAATGGCATGAAAGTTTGATTTTGTCATTTTGTCAAATGACTTTAAGCACAATGAAGCATATAAGTGTATCTACTCAAAATTCACCGATTATTATGGTGTCATCATGTCTTTATGTTGATGATAAGAAGTATCTAACTTTAGGTTTTAAGATGAAAGACTTAAGTCTAGTTGATACTATTCTTGGTATAATAGTAAAGAGACATAAAGATGGTTTTGTGCTTAATCAAAGTCATCGAGAAATTGCTTGATAAGTTTAAGCATCTTAATGTTAAAGAATGTGCAACACTTTCTGATGCTAGTTGCAAATTGATTGAAAACGATGGACGTATTTTTGCACAACTTGAATGTGCCTTTGGTAGGCTTATATGCTATGCATTATGCTCGACCATATATAGCTTTTGTTTTATGCAATTTGTCTAGGTTTACAAGTAAACCTGATGTTAATTATTGGAAAGCATATATGAGGTAATTGTGAAAAGAAAATCTGGAACTAGCAAAATAGAAGAAATCTTTATTAAAATAAAGATACACCCTTCAAAGAAATTGGATGAGTGACTTCACATAGTGAAGGGTAATTTGATTTCTTAAAGAAACAAATTAGATATATATTACTATTATGTAATATTGGTATAATCGTTGTAGATTATACAAAAGTGTAGTATCATTCATTGTTGAAAAGTCAATGGAAAGTCCTAATATATTAGTATTTGAAAGGACTTATTGACTTGGAATATTTATAAGTTATCCGTTAGTATATGTTTTGATGGACATGGTTAAGGAAATAGATTGGTTGATAGTAAATGAGTATAAAAGTGTTGTGGCCACAACCGCGTTACCAACTTTTCCTTTGATTATAAATGTCCACAGCATATTATTAATATAAAGTTTGGAAATGAAAATGATGCTTTAGAGATTAAATCTCAAGTCGAGGCAATTGTCGTAAAGGGAAATGAAGTTAACTAGTAGTAATACTACAAGTGAAATGGGATTGAAGTCTCTCTTATTATTAGACACCAACAATGGTAACCCAACTTTGAATTAGTAACCTCTAATTACAAAGTTTAATGGGTAATAACAAGTTGTTGTTATGTGTCTATTCTGATACTAGTATTTCCCATTTCACAATACAAAGAGTTAGATACTAGTGATGTCCATTGCGTTAGTGGAGGATGAGTTTAACTCTTAATGGAATTTGAAATTTAAATGTCCAAACAATGGAGACACAAATGAGATTCCACCTATATAAACATCGAAGTGGTGCCACTTCGTCAAGACAATTTGAGAGATTTGTCTTGTATATGTTTATGAAATGGATAAGCACATGACCATAAAAGTGCTAAAAGCGTTTAAGACTCTAACATAAGAATAAATGAATGTTATGTGTGTTATATCTTTGGTTTTAACACTAGAAGTTGCGGTTTAATCTACGACACCGACAATCTTCGTTAAGACTTTAAGGTATATACACTAATTGAAGGGTTAAATCGAAAGATACCTTCTTGTATTCATAATATTTATTGGTGTGAAAAGGTTAAAGTATAAACACCAACATTCCAAACTAGTGGGGGATTGTTGGTAGTTTAGAATGTTGGTAATTAAATATATATGATATTTACCAATGATAATCTAGTTGATGAAAAGTCATTAATGAATAATGTGATTATTCATGAATCAAGAGTGGTCTTGTGAAAAGACATATATTCATGAATCAAGAGTTGTCTTGTGAAAAGACATCTATTCATGAATCAAGAGTTGTCTTGTGAAAATACATGTATCTATTTAATGTTGTCTTTATCCAAAAGACAAATACATGTATCTATTAAAAGTTGTGTTTTTTGAGAATACACATTGGTTCATCAACTATATAAAGGATCTCTACATTGCTATTAAAATGAGAATTAGATAAGCAATTAGAGAGACAATTCCACCATTTTCACTACTTATGATTGGAGAGTTTGTGCCTTGGTTGTAAAGGGCATAAAACCCTTTAAGAAAGTGATTTCCCGTCACGCCTCAAAGCCGTTTCATTTCTTCTTTCTCCTCCTTCAATAATATTTTCCAACATTTTTTGGTGGAATCTGGTTGGATAAGGTTTGGTTTCAGGCGATCAAGTCGAATACCCGTACTCGGGTGAAATTTTGCCAGCTTTAATAATAGACTTCTTTAGGACAAAATTAATAGTATGCTTAAGATTTTAATTTTTTTTTATTTAAAACAGATTGGGTTACGTGCGTTGCACGTGAAAGTGAGGACTAGTATAAAGAAAAATATGGGCGTGTGCTCGTGAGAAATTTCGACTCTATAGTTCCATCGAGAAGACTATTTTTCTTACCTCTATATATTATATAAAGAAAAATATGGGTGTGTGTTTGTGTGTGGATATACACAAGAAAATCTCATATATCATCTTATTTTATCCAATCTTACCTTCAAAATCAAAACACAAATTATATCTATGTTGAGACTTTTTGATTCGATAAATATGTATGTTAAAGATAAATTGAGATAAACGATGCGATTTAGATGTGCTTTTTATAACTAGTGGCTAGTGCTCAAATCAAATTAGAGTAAAAATAAATTGGTTTTGCCGCATTAATATCCTTAAATGCTAGTTATCATTGCGGTCACATATTTTTTTTTGTTTGAAAGGAACAATAGATAAATAAAGAAGTTTAAGGTTTTACAGCCCTGTGTTAGAAAACATTTCGTTTGTTCATCAACTTTCATAAATCCAACAGGATCTAATTAGGCACTAAAACACAATTAATGAAACACTAATGTATTGAAAGAAAACATACCTGAGTTGGAAGCCATGACAATGGCTCTTGATAGCTCCTTTGTACTTTGGTTGATGACTAGACACTTTCTCTCCCTTCTCTTTATTCTGTATTGTGCTTACCAATGGGACAAACCACACCGATAGTATTTATACTAGGGAATTGTAAGGATGGGAAAGGGGATCTAGCCAATCATTTCTTTTAATTTTGTAACCTCCCATTAAGGCATACATTTATTAATCTGGCTCTACATCTTCTATTTTTATTAATCTGGCTCTACACCTTCCGTATTTATTAATTTGGCTCTACACCTTCCATATTACACTCAACATATACCTTTAAACTGAGATGAACCTAGGCCCAACTTTAGGATCAAATTAATAATATTTGGGCTTTACCAGTTCACTTCATTTAATCTGTTTTTCACAAATAAAAGCAATTAGCAGAAGGCCACTTAATGAAAATTTCTAACATTCTCCCACTTGGGCAATGCTAATTGTTATCATTTTTTTTAAATAAATAAATAACTTAAAAAAAACGACTCTCAGATCAAATACAGCTATAGTGGCCACATATATTGAACAAAATATCTCAGTACAGAATCCTCGGTCCATTGTAAACAATAACATTAAATTGTGGCGGTAATAATGCCATCAATTAGCATAATCCCTTCCACAATCACAAATGTCAAGAATTACATTGACATGGATTCCATAGTGTGGTAAAGTGTAGCATGAGTTGACACATTTGATCCCATAAAAATTAAAGAACATGTCAATCTCAATTTTGGTCCACTTTGTACCGAGTTTCATAGAAACAATTTATGGGAATTAACACCGTATGCTTCCTAAGAAGCTAAAACCATTTCAGGTTTTCCTTTGTTCTTACTTTGAACCTGTAAAGAACATACTTGTATAGAGTAAAAATCCAACTACTTCCAAATTCTCCACATACTTGTATACAAGCATGTAATCTCTAGTTTTACGCAAATATCTAAAATCTTTCTTCCCTGCAACCCAATGAGCATGACCAGGATTAGTTAAATATCTACCAAGAACACTAGCTGCAAAAGCTATATCAGGTCTGGTACATACGACTGAAATACATTAAACTCCCCACAACACTTCTATAAGGAATCTTGTTCATAGACTCTCTCTCAATATCATTCTTGGGACATTGTTCCTTACTAGACTTATCTCCTTTAATAATGGGAGCCGAATCCGGTTTACAATCTTTCATCCCAAAACGTTCTAAGACACGATCAATGTAGGCTCTTTGAGAGAGTCCCAAAATCTTCTAATTTCTATCTCTGTAAATTTCTATGCCCAAAACAAAAGTAGCCTCACCCAAATCTTTCATGTCAAAATTTTTATAAAGCATCTTTTTCACCTCCACAACCATGCCCAAATCATTGCTGGCAAGCAAAATATCATCAACATATAATACCAGAAAAATGAATTTTCTCCCACTCACCTTCAAGTATATACAAGGATCCACAATATTTTCTTCAAAACCCAAAGAAATGATGACCTCATGAAACTTCAAATACCACTGACGCGAAGTCTACTTCAAACCACAAATGGACTTCTTAACCTTACAAACCAGATGCTCTTTTCCAGGTACTACAAAACCTTCTGGTTGCTGCATATACACTTCTTCAAAAAGATCACCATTTAGGAACGCAGTTTTGACGTCCATGTGATGCAACTTTAGATCAAAGTGTGATGTTAATGCCATAATAATTCTGAAGGAATCTTTAGATGAAACTGGTGAAAAAGTTTCGTTAAAGTCTATTCCTTCTCTTTGTGTATACCCTTTTGCAACTAATCTAGCCTTGAACCTTTCAATCTTTCCTTTTGCATCGCTCTTTGTTTTGAAAACCCATTTGCAAGCAATGGACTTGAAATTCTCAGGTAATTTCACCAATTCCCAAACACCATTGTTGGACATCGACAATAACTCTTCCTCCATAGCAACTTTCCACATTTCATATTGTGAACTATTAAGAGCACATTAAAAGTAATTGGATCCACAACCTCTCCAATATCAAAATCTACCTCTCCGTGCATAAACAATAAAATCATCTGGCAAAGCAGATTTTCGTTGTCTTTGTGTTCTTTTGAGAGGCATTTCTTCAACGGATTACGTCGTTGTTGCTTTTTCTCTTTCATCAACAGCTTGAGGAACATGAAAGGCAAGATCATGATTTTGTTGTTCAGGTTCTCTACCTTCAATAGGTAATGAACCATGTCTTTCATGAACAATAAGTAGAATGAGGGAAGTCTTAGAAGACTCCCCAATTTCTGGTTCAACCGGTGCGCAATCACATTTCTCAACATAATACTCAAGAAATTTAGCATTCAAAGATTCCACAATCCTTGTATTATGCTGAGGACAATAAAACCGATAGCCTTTGGAGGTTGCGGGGTAACCAATAAAGAATCTTGATACAGTTCTGGGATCAAGCTTCTTTTCATGAGGATTGTAAATCCTTATTTCTGCAGGACAACCCCAAACTTTCAAATGGCTTAAACTTGGCTTTCTGGTGGTCCAAAGTTCAAAAGGGGTTTTAGGGACAGATTTACTTGGTATTCTATTAAGAATGTACATGGCTGTTTTGAGAGCTTCTCCCCAAAGGAAATCAGGCAAATTACTTCCACTCATCATACATCTCACCATATCCATTAGAGTACGATTTCAGCGCTCGGCTACTCAATTCTGCTGAGGTGTTCCTGGCATAGTATGTTGGGCTTTTATACCAAAAGTTTGCAAAAATGTATCAAAAGGTCCCAATTCTTGTCCTAAGTCTCCATGTTTTCCATAATATTCACCACCCCTGTCAGACCTAACAACTTTAATGACTTTTCCTAATTGTTTCTCAACTTTTGCCTTAAAAATTTTAAACTTGTCAAGAGCTTCATATTTATGATTTATGAGATATACATACCCATATCTAAAAAAGTCATCTATGAAGGTCATAAAATAATTTTTACCACAAATGGTATTGGAGTAAGGTCCACTAATATCTGTGTGAATCAAGGCTAAAAGACAACCACTACGAGTAGCACTAGTCAATTTTCTAGCTTTGGTCATTTTTCCCTTGACACAATCCACAAAAGTGTCAGGTTTATCAAAATCTAATTGTGGGCGAATTTCAGTTTTAACCAACCTGTTGATCCTTTCATTTGAAATATGTGCCAAACGTTTGTGCCACAAAGAAAACGATTTGTCTTTGGTCAAAGTTCTTTTGGTCCCAACAATTTCAACATTCAAAACAAATGTTTCGTCAGATAAAATTAACTGATAAAAACCATCTTTCAACAAACATTCACCAATAAAATTTGAATTAAAAGAAAGTTCAACCTTTCTAATTCCAAAATGTAAATGATACCCAAGTTCATCAAGTAAAGAAACAGAAACCAAACTTCGTCTCATTGACGGTACAAAAACTGCATTTTCTAAAATAAGTCTGGAACTTTTTTAAAGTTCAAAAATTGTCCCAATAAACTTGACATCTACTTTTGCTCCATTTCCTACATGAAGGTTGACTTCCCCTTCATTTGGTTTGCGCTTCTTTACGAACTCCTTTCTTGTTCTTCTTTTCTAATCTTGTATTTATGACACTCTTTTTTCATATGACCTTCAACATTACACCACCAACAAGAGCGTTCTTTCTTAATGTCAGACTTAGGACCTCCGGGATTATAGCACTTAAATTTCTTTTGAGCACTTTGACCCTTGTGATTATTAAAACGCCCTTTCTTTTGAAAACGACTATGACCTGGAACACCATTGTCAGATTTCAAGTATTGCACCAAATTCACCGACTCACCTTGTTCCCTTTTGATCCTTTTTTCCTCTTGAACACATACAGAGATAAGCTGATTCACATTCCAAGAATCATTTTGGGCATTATAAATGGATTTAAGTTGGCCAAATTTGGGAGGCAAAGAGTTAAGGGTTTGGTGAACAAGAAAAGGTTCAGTGACAGTGATCTTTAGGTTGTTTAGGCGGTTGGCAATGTCCTGCATTTTCAAATATATGAGGCCTAATCCCAGAGACTCCATCATACCTCATACTGGTCATGTTTTGCATCAGTTCCCCAACTTCAGCCTTTTTAGACTCTAGAAAACGTTGTCCTATTGCTTCAAGGAAATTGTTAGCATTGTTTTCATCAGGCACACTTAACTTGAAGCATGGAGAGATTGACTTCTTCATCACCATAATACTCAGTCTATTGGCTCTTTCCCATTTTTAATAATGGGCCTTTTGTTCAGCAGTACTTTCATCTGTTGGCTGAGGGGGCTCATCTTCTATCAAGGCTAAGTCTAGATCAGCTAAGCCTAAAGCCAACTCCACATCACTCTTCCAACTTTTGTAGTTATTACCGACCAAAGTTTCAATGGAACACAACTGGTTATTCACTGTAATTTGGCTTATTGCAAGAGAAAAATATCACATTTATATACATGGGCAATATATATGTAATCTTTGGGATGTTGCCTTTGAGCAAAACATATGGCATGTTATATGAGTATCCCCAAGCACTTAGCAAGAAAGACCAAATAAAGAATATCACCTTTGGGTAAATATATCTTTACAAGATCAGATTAGCACCCTTACTAAGTACTCACATCTCCAAATTAATATGAACAACAACCCCCTTTGGGTAGGTAATTACTCATATCAATTCAAGAATAAATATGATTAATTAAGAAACAAAAAAACATCTCAGAATCCTTATGGAAAATTATGAACTTCAACAAATAGTCTACTTTGGTAGTGCTATTAGTTTTAATTCATAAGATTCCACTGAGACAATTGCCCACAAATCTATTGTTTTTGATAACAAGAGTGCCATCACAAATATATACTATATGTGCCTAATGAACCGTATTTCATGAAATTGATTTTAGTCCTAATTTAACTAGATCTGATACCACATGTTAGAAAACATTACGTTTGTTCATCAACTTTCATAAATCCAATAGGATCTAATTAGACACTAAAACACAATTCATGAAACACTAATGTATTGAAAGAAAACATACATGAGTTGAAAGCCATGACAATGGCTCTTGATAGCTCCTTTGTTCTTTGGTTGATGACTAGACACTTTCTCTCCCTTCTCGTTATTCTGTATTGTGGTTACGAATGGGACAAACCACACCCATAGTATTTATACTAGGGAATTGTAAAGATGGGAGAGGGGACCTAGCCAATCGTTTCTTTTAATTTTGTAACCTCCCATTAAGGCATACATTTATTAATCTGGCTCTACACCTTCCATATTTATTAATCTGGCTCTACGCCTTCCATACCACACTCAACATATATACCTTTAAACTGAGATGAACCTAGGCCCAACTTTAGGATCAAATTGATAATATTTGGGCTTTACTAGTTCATTTCATTTGATCTGTTTTTCACAAATAAAAGCAATTGCAGAACCCTACTTAATGAAAATGTCTAGCACCCTAAG
>AWUE01018388.1:0-51112 GCA_001974825.2 Corchorus olitorius | reverse complement strand
TGGGAGAGGGGACCTAGCCAATCGTTTCTTTTAATTTTGTAACCTCCCATTAAGGCATACATTTATTAATCTGGCTCTACACCTTCCATATTTATTAATCTGGCTCTACGCCTTCCATACCACACTCAACATATATACCTTTAAACTGAGATGAACCTAGGCCCAACTTTAGGATCAAATTGATAATATTTGGGCTTTACTAGTTCATTTCATTTGATCTGTTTTTCACAAATAAAAGCAATTAGCAGAACCCTACTTAATGAAAATGTCTAGCACCCTAAGCATAGTAAGGCCCATACAATCATTCATAAAAATGTCAGCAGCAAAATACGAAATAGAAACATAATTCAGAAAAAGATCCTCCAATTCCCTAACAAAGTTGGCAAGACAGTCAGCCAAATGGTTTACTTCCCTGTAGCTATGCTCCATCTTGGAATTGGAGAAGCTTCCAATCAGAAACCTAAAATTGAATAGTAATTTGTCACATGTGAAAAAATCTAATGATTGCGGTCATTTATCTCATGTGGACAAATTTAATTCGTAACATAGCTGCTTTTTTATTTCACTGGATGGGGAAGGCAACAATTGCTTTTAGCCACTTGTACTTTCACCGGTGAAAAAACACAATGTTGTCAAAAGTTCAAAATGTAAGCTAGATTGTGCAATTCTCCTATTAGTCAATTATTAGGACAAGACCAATGAACTCGGTAAAACGTTAATAAAGGTATAAAAAAAGTGAAAAATCCTTGTTTAATGAACATGGTAAATCACAACTTGCAAGGGGCAACATTTTCGCGAAGTTGTGGCTATGGCATATCAGAGCATCTCCAAGGTACTCACCATTTTTTTCTTCACCAATTTAGTGTAAAAAATGAATCTTGAAGGAATATTTTTGCACCAATTTTTTTTTTACTCCAACGTATTGCACCAAATCGGTGCTATAATTATTTAACTTTTTTATTATTATTTCTACATTTGGAGTAGGTGTGTAAGCGATACGATACTACTCGCGAGCTACTCGGGTTCGACTCGAGAAAAATTCAAATTCGCCTCGAAGAAAGTCAAGTCGAGCTCGAGCTAGAGCTACTCGAGTAGTCGAGCGAGCCGAACTCGAGCTTCGTAGTACTCGGCTCGAAGAGCCTAATCGAATAGCCTATATTTTTATAATGAAATTACTAAGTTAGCCTTAGTTGGTAAGTTTATATGTTGTTCAAGTGATGGATAATTAAGTCATTTCATTAAAATGTTTTTAACCCTAAATTTTTTCTTACTATCTCTTTTCTTTGCTATAGGCCGCCGCCCCTATCTTTTTCCAACTAAACCTTTGCTCTCCTCCTTTCTTTGAATCATCTCTGAAAGCTCCCATTTTTGTGTGCTCTTCAACTCCAAAGCCTTCCCATTCCTCTTATTAATTTCTTTTCTACTCTTTTTCGTTTCCTTTTCTTCTTTTTGTCTAGAACCTGGTATAGATTTGACTATATATTTTTCTTCATTCTTGTTCTACAGAAATCTCTTGTTGTTTATGTTGGATTATTTCATTGCCCTTTTATTTGTTTCCTTTTAATTTGTTATCTCCATATATTTTATGCCATTCCCAAAAATCTTCAGCTTTTCTTTCTTTTTTTCTTTTGGTTTTATAGCAGATTGCCAAATTCAAAACCATTAGCTTTGATTTACTCAATTTTCTTGGTTACAGATCATACCTAACAAGATTAAAAGTGTAAAAAAAATAATTAGGAAATTTCGCTAGACTTCAAAGAGGGTTTGTCTGACGATTTTGATGATTTTACTCCATAATAAAATCGACTGGAGGTAATTAAGCAACTGTAATATTGGGATATTTTTCAAATCTATGTAATTTGGTCGAGCTTATTCGGATAGCTCGATTAGGCTCGAGCTAGACTCGAGTCCGAGCTCGAGCTATAAAATGAAAGCTCGGTCAAGCTTGAGCCGAGCTTCGAGCTCGGATTTTTTCGTTGAGCTCGAGCTCGAGTATCTCAATACTCGGCTCGGCTTGACCCGATTACACCCCTAATTTGGAGTATAATTACAGATTTACCCTTATTCAAGTCAAGTTAGTCCATTTTGAAGGTAAAACTAATTTTATTTTAATTTAAGTATATTTTTCTATAATTTCTTTTTATATTATTTTTATTTATTTTATAAATGATTATTGTTAATTCATTTTAAAATATATTTAATATTGGTCTCACTTAAAATGTCTAAGAGCCCGTTTGGAACTTTCTATAGAAAGTAAAAAAGTAGAAAGTTTTTCATAGAAAGTTTGGGACTAGAAAGTTTTTTCTTAAGAAAATATTTTAGCATGTTTGTTTAACCTCTAAAGTTTAAATTAAATTCCTAAGAAAGTAAAATTAAATTTATTAAAATACCCTTTGATAAATATTTTAAATTTAAAAACAAGATCTTTTTAAGTAATTTTTTCTTAAAACCACTTTAATGAGAAAAGTGAGAAAGTGATTTAACACCTCCTTGGTGTTAAAGCACTTTCTCTCTTTGGAGAGAAAGTATTTGGGTTAGTTAAACTTTCTTAGCCTAAACTTTCTCTAAAAAAATAACCAAACATGCTAAAGTTATTTTCTACCCTATACTTTCTATAGAAAGTGATTAAATTACATCAAAACAAATGGGCTCTAAATGAGATCTCTCAAATAAGATATTTTCTATATTTATTTAAATTTAAATAATAAAATTTTCATCAAATTACTCCCTTGTCCCTAATTATAAGTCCCTTTTTGGTCAACCAAACCAAACTTTGACCGTTTTTTATAAAAAAATATATAAAGTAATATATAATTATCAAAAATAACACTTATAAACTTTGAATTACAAACTTTTGAACACATATTTTTTTAAAATTAAATTTTATATATTTTTTTTATAAATCACTGGTCAAAGTTTGATGTTAGTTGACCAAAAAGGGACTTATAATTAGGGACAGGGGGAGTATATAATTATTACTTCAAAATTAATAAAAAGATACAAAAATAAAAGTCAAGGACCAAGTTGTCATTTAGCAACTTGGTCCCACCGATTATTCAGTGCAACACTTATTAGACCAAAATTTCACCTCGAACGAATACAAATGATGCCTTCATTGGAGATGCCCTCACCATTTTAGTATAATCAAGTTCTTCTAGCACAAATAAAACATAAAAAATAAGATAAATTGATATTTTTAAGTAATATAAGATGAATTTGGTCTTAATAAACCACTCACTTATTATCATCAGTTCATATCACTCTATAATTCAATTTTAGCATGCATCTTTGCTATCTATTTTTTTTATATCTCTTTTTAAATCCTGTAAATCATCTAAAATTTTAAAAAATCTTTAATATGACAACTATAATTCAAACGAGCATTCTAAATTTCTAACTTTAGTAATTTTCCTCCAATCCTATTAATTATTTTTTTGGCCAAATCCTCTTAATTATTCAAGCTTAACAATCTTCATTGATTTTTTTTTTTTTACATCAAGAAAGAAATCTTCATTGATTAGTCAGTTGGCAACCACCATCCAATGCCTTTGTGAAAGTTAACATAGATGGAAGTGCTAGAGGCAATCCAGGTTTAGCAGTTGTTGGAGGACTCGTGAGAGATCGGGATGGGTTGTGGCTGGGAGGTTTCACTTGTCGTGTCGGCTACTCTTCCATCATGGTGGCTGACCTTTGGGGCATTTACCATGGTTTCTTATTATGTTGGAATAAAGGATACAAACAAGTAGAGCTCGAGACTGATTCTTCCTCGCCAGTTTCCAAGATTAAACATCTTGATGCTTTAACTGGGCCTCATTCTAAACTATTAGATGCAATAAAGAAGCTCCTTGCAAAACCTTGGAGGTGTTCCATCAAACATATTTACCGTGAAGTAAATGCTTGTGCAGACTGGATGGCCACACATTTCGACCACTTGGAACTGGGTTTGCACACATTTGATGCTCCACCACATGGGATTTCATCGCTTCTCCAAGCCGATGCCATGAGATTAATCTAGCCCAGATCCATTTAAGTAGTTCTGTAATGTTTTCATTCTATTTTATATAAAAAAAAGAAAAGAAAAAAGGTTATATGTATACCGGAAAAAATTAACTTTATTGCATACATGAAAGGAGGTCCACTCCATATTGGATCTCCTGATGCATCTCGGCCATTCCATAACAATTGGCATCCCTCGAGAACATGAACATGTAGAGATGTTAAAGAGAGGGGTAGAAAAGAAGGGGATTAAGTATGAAATGGTGGATGTGCCAAAAAAAAGTATGAAATGGTGGATTAAGATTGTCTTTCAATTTATGGTTTAGTTTCTGTTTTCTAATTAAGTGTCTATGTATGCTTGGAAGCATGGATCCTCTATCTGTGTTTCTATTTTTATTTAGGTTTAAATAAGAGTCTTTATGACACCTTTGTTATTATCCTGTATTTTTTTTAATTAAGCTTTTACAATTGTAAAGCTTAATTAAGCTTGCTCCTCCTCCACCTCCTCCTCTATATATATACATATATATATATATGTATATACATATATATATATATACATATATATATACTAATACTTGCAATCTAACCAAACCAACCCAATCTCTTCTCTCTCCCTAACTTCTGCAGTCTGCTCTCCTTCATCTATATATTAGCCCCTTCTCCTCTTCATATACTAACCACAATGTTGTCCAACAGGCCGTCATCATCATCATCGTCTAAGAATAAGAAGAAAGGAATATAAGTACCACAAGCAACACAATCTCTTCGAGCTTTTAACGCATCTCGCATCAAATCGGAAAAGGCTGAAAAGGACGAGAGCAACGTCGACAAGGAACTCAATGAAGTTGCAAGCTCCTTGAACACCGAAGAGCTAATAATGATAGACACAAGAAAGGAGGTACACTCCATATTGGATCTCCATATGCATCTCGGCGATTCCGTAACAATTGGCATCCCCGAGAACATGAACATGTAGAGATGTTATAGAAGGAGGCAGGAAACGAGGGGATTAAGTATGAAATGGTGGATGTGCCAAAAAAAAAATAATGAAATGGTGGATTAAGAGTGCCTTTCTATCTATGATTTAGTTTATGTTTTTTAATTAAGTGTTTGTGTATGTTTGGAAGCATGGATCCTCTATCTGTGTTTCTATTTCTATTTAGGTTTGAATACGAGTCTTTATGACTCTTTTGTTATTTTCCTGTATTTTTTTAATTAAGCTTTTACAATTGTGAAGCTTAATTAAGCTTGCTCCTCCTTTCTCTCTATATATACTAATATTTGCAACCTAACCAAACCAAACCAACCCAATCTCTCATCTCTCCCTAACTTCTGTAGTCTGCTCCCGTTCATCAATATATTAGCCCCTCCTCCTCTTCATCTACTAAGTACAATGTCGTCCAACAGGCCATCATCTTCATCATCGTCTAAGAATAAGAAGAAAGGAATAAACACACCACAAGCAACACAATCCCTCCGCGCTTTCAACGCGTCTCGCATTAAATCGGAAAAGGCAGAAAAGCATGAGAGCAACGTCGACAAGGAACTCAATGAAGTTGCAAGCTCCTTGAACACCGAGGAGCTAATAATGGTGGAATAAGATCACCATAATTTCTCTGCAGAAAAAATTGCATGTTATGGTGAATGCCATTTGGTCTTTAGTTCTCTTCCAAATTTCAAACTTATTTGTATAAGTATTGCCATTTGAGATCTACAGTTAACAACATATATATTAATTAACATAGGGATCATGTCTCTTCTTGACTTACTTTTATTAATAATGGTGGAATAAGATCACCATAATTTCTCTGCAAAAGAAAATTGCATGTCATGGTGAATGCCATTTGGTCTTTAGTTCTCTTCCAAATTTCAAACTTATTTGTATAAGTATTGCCATTTGAGATCTACAATTAACAACACATATATTAATTAACATAGGGATCATGTCTCTTCTTGACTTACTTTTTTTTTTGCCAGAAAAGAACATTTTATTGATAATAACAAATATTCGATATTACATGATTGCCAATTATTCATTAACCGCATAAATCAAAGTTGAAGTTTCACCAGTTAATCTTTTCATCTTTTCTTGAGCTATATGCCACTTTTGTGCAAAGTTTCATATAATCTTGAGATTCTTTAATGACTGTAAAATAATCTTGGCTGAGAATAATGTTTAACAATTACAAATCTGTTTTTTAATTAAGTGTCTGTGTATGTTTGAAAGCATGGATCCTCTATTTGTGTTGCTATTTCTATTTAGGTTTGAATAAGAGTCTTTATGACTCCTTTGTTATTTTCCTGTATTTTTTTAATTAAGCTTGTTACAATTGTAAAGCTTAATTAAGCTTGTTACAATTGTGAAGCTTAATTAAGCTTGCTCCTCCTTTGAGAGTCGCTCGACCGGAAGCTCAACTCGCGGCAACGAGAGAGAGCGTACGTAGATAGCAAGCGAAAGAGGGTAAGAGCACAAAGGAGCTGCTTACTGTAGCTTCCACTCACTTAGTACTGGTTTAACTAGGGTTTCTCTCTCATCCGTTGGATTATCTTTAATTGAACGACGCAATAGAAACGTCTCACATCATCTGTTTTTTGAAGGTTTTTCGATATTCTCTCCTTCGACGTAGAATAAAATTTAGGGGTGAGCAAGGGTATGCATCGATAAAATCGACCGAAACTGCCAGAAAACGATACAGTCGAGGCGGTTTTTCGGTTTTTTCATTATAAGGGCGGTGGTGTTGGTTTTCTCGGTCGATGATCGGTCTCGGAGGTGGCAAATCGAAACCGATCGAGAAACCGACCGGGATATTAAATAATATATTTTTATATTTATACTATTCTTTTATTATATATATAATATATATAAATAAGATTTAGAATATTTTTAAATTAAAACCCTTTTACAACATAATGTATTTACAAAATCCGTTTTCATTTTTTTTTCTCGATTCAAACTTTTTGCACCAATTGACTACTGATAGAACATTTCGCTCATACAAACATGAATTCCGATTAAACCAAAGTAGCCAAAGATGTGTCTATTTGTTTTAACATTATGTCAACATAATATGTCACTAGATATTATTCTTGCGCATTTGAGTCGGCTTTTTATTTCAATAGTCGCACAAAGAATTTTAATTTTAAGAAGGAAAATGTGATAGAAAGATTTTTGATTTTGGGATGAGAGAAAATCTTAAATAAACAAAAAGAGTCATTAATTCAATCTTATCTCAATGTATTATTTTGGGTGAGTAAAAATATTAATTGTATGTAGTCAATGTGAAAACAATTTACCAAATCAATCAATTTTAGACAAATGTCAGCAGGAGAATAACCAAATACTGAGCATACAACAGTTTTGGGATAACTTTAATAATAAAATAAAATAAAATAATACATTGAGATTACTGCATTCACAAGAGTCTCAAGGTAGAAAAAACAAAATACATAAAGGCAACTAGCCACAGGACCCGCGCTTCGCGACGGGATTTTGAAATGAGGGAACAGTTAGATATGAACATATAGGTATTAGACTATAATGATAATTTATTTTGCATGGTTATCTTTATAATTTATTCATTTTATAGCTTTTGTATAGGCTATGAACATCGGAAGTATAAAAAGGATATAAGTAAAATATTTAGTTGGTGTTTTTAAGCTTAGGTAGCTTCCATAAATAGTGATTATTTGTCGTAAGATGGAGACTAATTAAGACCACACTTGACAGAAAATAGAATTTTAGTTTAGCATATTGTTATATTATATTACATAGGAAGTCTGGACAAAAGAAAAAAATATTACTAGACAAAAGATAATTTTTTTCTAGCTACAAATAAATAAAACGACCTTGATGTTAATTAACACCAAAATTAATATAAATATAATCAACACCAACTAAATTAACTTAACCATAGTTCAACGAAATCAATGATTAAATTCAATATTAAATTGAGTTTTTTGGACCTTCCATCATGTAATATAACATATGACATATATAATTTGATTAAATAATTGTAATAAACCGACACTTGAACAACCTCAATCAGACAAATGGACCGAAAATTATACAATATTAAATAGACCGGCAATAGAAACCACAAAACTTCGGAAACATTTTTTAGAATTAAAATATTAAAATTGACTTTTTAGTTATTCATGAAAGTTGTAGATCATGAAATCACATTTTAATAGACACTTGAATCACCTTAATCGGATATAGAACAAAAAATACAAAAATAAAAGCCGAAACGTTAAATCGTCCAACCCATAATTGTAAAAAAATTAAATAGCATAAAGTATAAAAGTATGAGGATCATTTGATAAATAATCCAGCAAAAAAATATTTGTTTATGGAGAACAAACATAAAAATTCCCTCTTGAACCCTCCACGAAACTCATTAATCAAATTCAGGTTTCAGGCCTTTGACGAAAGTTGTAGATCACACAATAACCTTTTAACCAACACTTGAACAACCTCAATCGGACAAGTGGACCGAAAATTATACAATAATAGAAAGACCAGCAATCGAGACCACACAATTTCAGAAGTATTTTTTAGAATCAAAATATCAAAATTGGCTCTAAGTCCTTAATGAAAGTTGTAAATCATTAAATTACCTTTAAATAGACACTTTAATCACCTTGATTGGACAAACAGAACAAAAAAATAAAAGAATTAAAGTCCAAACATTCAATCGTTCAACCTAGGGCTGTAAATGAGTTGAGCTGCTCATGAGCTACTCGTGCTCGACTCGAAGAATACTCGAGTTCGACTCGATTTTTCACGAGTCGAGCTCGAACTCGAGCTGCTCGAGTAATAAACGAGTCGAGCTTGAGCTTTCCAGAACTCGACTCGAGCAGCTCGCGAGCCTAAATGAGCACACATATATTTTTAATAATATTATATATATATGTTAATATTTAAATTACAATAATACCTTGTTAAACCATTGAAATTTACAAATTTACCATTACTATATAAATAACACCCAAAGTCCCAAACCCTAAATCTCCAAATTTCCCAACTCTATTCGACTGCCTCTCTACCTCTCTTCGAGACTTTGACTCCCAGTCTCTCACTCTCTAGTCTCTACTCCAAGTCTCCGACTCTCCCCAGCTCCAACTTCGTTTGTCGAGTTCAACTTAAGCTTGGGCTTCCATCTTCTAAGGTAATATAATCATATTCCACTTTTTCTTATTGTTTTCCGTTTACAACTAAAAAGTATGACTCATCGACATCTTTTGGATATTATATTTGGTAGTTTTTCTCATCACTGTTATGGCCTATGGGGATGGTGATTATCTTATGTGTTTGAAAGATAGCAAATTGGTGTGGTGTGGGTCTCCCTCCGTTTGTTAATGGGTTATGAGTGGGTTTATCTAAATTGGGGATTTTGTTTTCTACTAGCCCACTTTGTAGCCCTTGTCTCACTATTTGGCTGCTGATTTCTTTTATGAATTTTTGCTGGTTATCAACTCATTTTTTTTAACATACTTAAAGATTGTGTGGACTTAGATATTTTAAAGGCATTATTGTGGTTTCTAGCATTATTGTGGTTTCTTATATGATTATTGGATGAGGTGGGAAATAATTACTTATGATTTGTGGTTTATTCATTTTTGTCATTTAGATGTCATCATCACCACCAGAGATTTCTTCTGCACCATTTCTACCAACAGAAAACTCGAGTGCTAGTCAAATTAATTTGGATGACGATGACACTTTGGATGCTACTGATGATACTTTGGATGCTACTGATGCCAGTGCCACTCCTTTTACGGATGAACAAGGTGATGGTGATGATGATGATGCATTCCATGTGAAAAAAAGAGCAAAGACATCTAAGGCTTGGTTGGAATTTAAGGAGGTAGATCTCCCTGATGGTTCTCAGAAGGCAGAGTGTGTCTATTGCAAAATAAGACTCAAAATTTTGACGAGCAAAAGTACATCTTACCTTTTAAGGCATTTGAAAGGTTGTTTGAAAAGAAAACTCCATTAAAAAAGACAATCACGGATTAATTTTCAACCATCAAGTTTAAATGTGGATGCTACAGTCCCTGCTCTCACAAATGGGAAGTTCGACATTGGAAAAATGAGGGAGTCAGCTACACATTGGGTGCTCATGCATGAGCATCCATTCTCAATTGTAGAGGAAGAAGGCTTTAACATGATGCAAAAACGAGGGATGGTTGAATGGGAAAGAATTTCCCGCAATACTCTTAGAAATGATTGTGCATTAGTGTATGATATAGAAAGAAGAAGTTGAAGGCGTTGCTGAAAAGTGTTGATAAGATTAGCTTGACAACAAATTTGTGGAAGTCTAGCAACCAGAAAATTGAATATATGGTTCTCACTGCACACTTCATAGATTCTCAATGGAAGTTGAATAAACGGGTTATCAACTTTGTTCACTTACCTCCTCCTCGCCGTGGGGTTGAGATTGTTGATTGCATCTTCAAGTGTGTGAAGGAATGGGGGATAGAGAACAAGATTTACACACTTTCAGTTGATAATGCTTCAAACAATGATTCAGCCATAAGGATCTTGAAGCACTCATTTTCAAGAAACAAGAAGCTACTTTGTGGAGGTAAATTGTTTCATGTTAGGTGCTGTGCACACATTTTGAACCTTATGGTTCAAGATGGCCTTTCACAAATTAAGCATATCATTGAAAATGTTCATGAAAGTATTTGCTTCATTAACCAAAATGAAGGGAGGATGAGGACTTTTTCAGAGATTGCGCAGCAGCTGCAATTACCTAATAAGAGGCTCATTCTTGACTGTAAAACCCGATGGAATTCAACATATGAAATGTTGTCAATCGCTCTGGAATTCAAGGAGGCATTTTCAAGATTTGAAGATCGTGATTCTCATTTTTCTACTTGTCCAAGTTTTGAAGATTGGGAGAAAGTAGAGAAGATTGCAGACATCTTGGAGGTATTTAATTCTACAACAAACCTAATCTCTGGGAGTGAGTACCCAACTTCAAATTTGTTTCTAAATGAAGTGCATCGTGTCAAGATGTTGTTGGATAAACATGCAGCAGATGAAAATAATTTTATTCGAGCTATGGTTATGAAGATGAAACAAAAATTTGACAAATATTGGGGAGAATGTAATTTGTTGATGTCGGTAGCAGCCATCTTGGATCCAAGGTGCAAAATGAAAGCAATTGAATTCACTTTCTCGAGAATGTATCCTGCAGATGAGGCAAGGGTGAACAATGCCAAGGTTCGAGCTGCCTTATATGAGATTTTTGATGAATATGTGGCTGAATATAACTCTGGTGGGACTGAACAAGGTGTTGAAACTCAAGTGTATGGCATAGGGACAAAAGATGCTAATCTGAAAGGTTCATCATCCGGTTGGGGTGAGTATACACAATTTTTAAAGACAACTGAAGCTGTTTAGCCCGAAAAATCTGATTTGGATACTTATCTTGAGGAAGGATGTTACATTTGTGAGGTTAATCCAGAAAACTTCGATGCTTTGGAGTGGTGGAAAGTATCTACTTTGAAGTTCCGTATCTTGTCTAAGATGACAAGAGATATTCTAGCCATTCATATTACTACAGTGGCATCGGAGGCTACATTTAGTGCTGGCAGCAGAGTTATCGACACTTATCGAGCTCCATTATCACCAGAATCAATGCAAATATTACTTTGTGCAGGCGATTAGTGTCGCAATCTTCATGAAGTGAAGAAGAGGAGCAAGGTAAGTCGTTAAGTTAAGTCTTTTGGCACCAAATACTTTCATAATTCATCTTTTAGTATTCACTTTTCACTGACTTAATTATTTGGTACTTTTTTGTAGAAAGAAAAGAAGTCAATGGAAATTATTCTTCCAATATGATATGAATGAGTAAGAAATTTCTTGCATGCTTAAGTGATATAAAGATTTTATATTTAACTTACTAGATTTAAAATTTAATTTATGGATATTTGCAGGAAGTCAAGTCAAGAGCTATTGGACCATCTTTCTTCCATATTCATGCTTATGGTTCTTGTTGATTTGCTTATGTTTATGTTTGTTGTTGAGTTTCACTTGTTAAAATTGGCAAATTTGTTTGTTGTAAGTCGAATATAAACATTTTTTAATGTTTCATTGTTTAAGGATGTTTAATGGACTAATTATTATTTTCTATTGCATTGAAAATTTATAGTTTTATCAAAATATTGAAAAAATTGTATATACTGATGAGCTTATCGAGCCGAGTTCGAGCTTGAAAAATAGAAGCTCGACGAGTTCGAGTCGAGTTTCGAGCTTCGAGTTTTTCCATCGAGTCGAGCTCGAGCTTTCCAGAACTCAACTCGACTCGGCTCATTTACAACCCTAGTTCAACCCATAATTGTAAAGGATTAAATAGCATAAAGCATAAAAGTATGAGGATCATTTGATAAATAATCCAAAATAAATGATTTGTTTATTGAGAGTGGGACCCATCAAATAGTAACTTTATCCTAAAGTTCCCAAAATGCCCTTAACAATCAACAATAATAACGAAAATACCAAACATGAAAGTACGAAATACCCTTGACAATTTGTTCCTGGGGAATGTGATGCATCTTATAGTTAAATAAAAGGGTAATTCCATTTTCATTTTTAATATATGTTCATATGTTATGTTATGTTATGTTATGTTATTATGTTATTGTTATGTTATTATTATTATTACTATTATTATTATTATTATTATTATTATTATTATTATAATAGATATATATATAATATATATTAATTTATATCGGATAAAAATTAAAAATAGTGTATGAATAACAAAGGAAAGTAGAGAAGAAAAGAAGAAATAGAATTGGAGGCTACAAGCCGAGCCTTATAAGCGAAGCCGAGTCCAATTCGGTAGTAGGAAACTAGGAATTAGCAACCGGTTCACCCGGTGGAAATCTTACATCACAAAAAGCATAAAGACAATTAAATAAACAAAAAAATGAAGTGAAAAGAAAAGACAAGACTCTTGAGCCCAAAATCGAGTGAGTAATATAAGCAAGACACATAGCTGGAATCAGTGGAGAGATGATAGAGATGGCGTGTTGAACGGGCGATAGATTTTCACTGCTTGTTTCTCAGCCATCGCCACACTTAAGCATTTCCATTTAAATCCTCTCTGTTTATCTCACTCGATCTGTGAAAAACCATGGAAGCAAGTGCCGGTATGGTGGCCGGCTCTCACCGGAGGAACGAATTGGTTCGGATTCGCCATGATTCTGATAGTGGGGTTTGTATTCTAGACTTGCCCATTTTTAGTTTCGGTCTCAGCCGTCAAGTTTCTGTCTTTTATTTGCTTTGCATTGTGATGTTTAGATCTGAGTTTGTTATCATGGAAAATGACTTTACAGCTTATGAAGTTGAGATTGCTTTGTATATATGGAAATTGGGTAGTCGTTGTTTAATTTTGGGAGCTTGACTTTGATGATTCCCCTTAGTGCTGATAGTGATTTTATTGGTTGGTATAGATCCAAATGTTTGTTGAGTAAAAGTTAATTTTCCGTTTAAAGTTTGCTTTTTTGTTTTGGTCGACTGAGGAAGTGAAGAAGTAGGTATTGATCAGTATCGGATCTTGAAGATTTACTTAATAATTAATTAGATTAGGACTCTTTCTAATTTTAACTAATTGTCTTATTCCATTTCTATCATTTGCTGTGGCTCTAATTTCCTTGGACCTTAAACGTGACATTTTAATCTGATGCCTGTGCTCAGTTGTACTGTTCAAATGTTGGATTTCTAATTGTCATCATTGTCTACTGGTATTGCAGCCCAAACCACTGAAGAATCTGAATGGACAGACATGTCAGATCTGTGGTGACAATGTTGGCCTCACAGCTGCAGGTGATGTCTTTGTAGCTTGTAATGAGTGTGCCTTCCCAGTTTGCCGGCCTTGTTATGAGTATGAACGGAAAGATGGGACTCAGTGTTGCCCACAGTGCAAGACTAGATATAAAAGGCAAAAAGGTTTGTCTTGATTGTTTCTTTTGGATTCTATTTGATAATTTGACTTGTAAGTTGTCATATCATGTTCATAATAAGTAATACCTGAATATTGCAGGGAGTCCTCGAGTTGAGGGGGATGATGATGAGGATGATGTTGATGATTTGGATAATGAGTTTGACTATGCTCATAATAAGGCAAGAAGGCAGTGGCAGGGTGACGATGTGGACCTTTCTTCATCTGCTAGACATGAATCTCAACAGCCAATCCCCCTTCTCACCAATGGCCATTCGGTAGGCATTTTGTGCAGCGCTGTTATTGTTGTTATGAAGTTTGCATGAAGTTTAGACAGATGCTATTCTTTGCTTCTTTTAATATCCTCTCATTAATCTACCATATTGTTAAACACTGCAAATCAGTTATATGTTTATTTGGTTTTGTAGGATTTTATATGTCTTGCTAAGTTTCCTTTAAAAGATTTCTGTTCTACAAAGCAGTTATATGCATTGCACTTTTTTTTTTTAATTAGCTGTTAATTTTTTTGTATAGCCTGATTTGATGTAATACTGAGAAAAACACTCCATATTTGGAGTAGTGACGAGTTTATCTACTAATTTCTCTGGTGATTAGCACTATAAGAATGAAGATTTCTCTCTGCTTTTGATGTGATTTAGTACTGTTTTATGAATTGATCATTTAAGCTAACTGATAGGCCAACATCTTCAGGTTTCTGGAGAAATTCCATGCGCCACTCCAGATAATCAATCTGTAAGAACAACATCAGGACCTTTGGGGCCTTCTGAAAAGAATGTTAGTTCATCTCCTTATATTGACCCAAGGCAGCCAGGTATCTAAAGGTCTTGGGCTTGTTTACAAGCTCTTTTCTGATTTTCTAAATGGTTATGATCTGTAAATTGATAATGTCATCTGTTCTTATAGTCCCGGTGAGAATTGTGGACCCAACAAAGGACTTGAACTCTTATGGCCTTGGGAATGTTGATTGGAAGGAAAGGGTTGAAAGTTGGAAACTCAAACAGGATAAAAATGTCATGCAGATGGCAAGTAGATACCCTGAAGGGAAGGGAGATATAGAAGGAACTGGTTCTAATGGGGAGGAATTGCAAATGTGAGTTTGCTTTTTTTGTAATAAAGCTACAGCTATTTTACTCTTTTCCCTTGAGTGCTTTGGATATCTTTATGACAGTAAAAACTATGTTTGCATCAAGCTGATATTTCTTCATGCAAATGAACTCCATTCCTTCTGAATTTGTAGAAACAATTGATTTGATTTTCATCTCAGCTATGCATTTCACAATCACATTTCTTCTTTAAAGTTTGATAATTCTTTTATCACAGGGCTGATGATGCTCGCCAACCTTTGAGTCGTGTGGTGCCTATTTCTTCATCTCACTTGACCCCTTATCGTGTTGTGATCATTCTTCGGCTAATCATTTTGGGCTTTTTCTTGCAATATCGTACAACTCATCCAGTGAAAGATGCATATCCATTGTGGCTAACATCTGTTATCTGTGAGATTTGGTTTGCTTTATCTTGGCTTCTGGATCAGTTTCCAAAATGGTCTCCCGTTAATCGTGAGACCTACCTTGACAGGCTAGCTTTGAGGTCAGTTCTTTTACTTTTGCCAATGGATTGTTGGTTTTGTGGCTGAAAAACTCTCTATCTGTCTGTCTTGTTGTCCTGGTACCTGTTATCGCACCACTAATAGTAATTTGCTTTATTTTCTAGATATGACCGAGAAGGGGAACCTTCACAGCTAGCCCCTGTAGATGTTTTTGTCAGTACAGTGGATCCACTCAAAGAGCCTCCTCTTGTCACAGCGAACACCGTCTTGTCCATCCTTGCTGTGGATTACCCTGTGGACAAAGTAGCTTGCTATGTTTCAGATGATGGTTCAGCTATGTTGACTTTTGAAGCCCTCTCTGAAACTGCAGAGTTTGCAAGGAAGTGGGTGCCTTTCTGCAAGAAGCACAACATTGAGCCTAGAGCTCCTGAGTTCTATTTTGCTCAAAAGATTGATTACCTAAAGGACAAGATACAACCCTCTTTTGTGAAGGAGCGACGTGCAATGAAGGTCAGTGTAAATATTATATATGCTTAAGTGTGTGTTACGTTGTTGGCTGTATGTTAAATCTATCCCTGGGAAGTTCTTTAACTGTCACAAAGGTTTTAGACTCTTTTAGGTTTTAAAATTTTACTTTTCTGTTTTGGTCTGGCTAATCAACAAGGCATTTTGGTTGAGTTTGGGTGTTAACTGAGAATTTGATTCTTTTCTGCATGATACAGATATACTTCGTATCTTAAATGAATAAGATAGTGGTAAATCATAAGAAGATTTTAATCAGAGATAACATGGGAAACCAAATGAATCAGTAGGTATAGTGCCTTGTGAAACATTTTTCATGGACTAATTAAAACAGTTCTAAGGACATTATAGACATATGGTCAGTTTCTTATGTAAATGCTATTTTTGTGGAGATTTCTTGGTAAGCCTTGCAGTAAGCCAATTATACCTTCATCCGTGTATTTTTGTTGCAGTCAGTCACTTGAGTGATTATATAACTGAAGCAGAGGGCATTAGGAGGGTATCAACCCAAGTACAAGGCTAATTTTTAGGATATGAGATAAATAAAATCTTAAGCAATTTCACTTCTACTCTCTTTTTTATTTTTTAACATTAAAATTTTCCTATTTAACCTCAAAAACTAAGTGTGTATTATATATTTCTAACATGAAATCTTCTTTCGACAGCGAGAGTATGAAGAATTCAAGGTGCGGATCAATGCCCTTGTTGCCAAAGCTCAGAAGATGCCTGAAGAAGGTTGGACAATGCAGGATGGTACACCATGGCCTGGAAACAATCCTAGAGATCATCCAGGAATGATACAGGTATCATCCTTCTACCCAGTTGTATTAATATAATTTGGCTCTATGATTTTCTTACTAATATGGTTCTTTGCGTTTGCTAATGTTATTTTGAAACAACAGGTGTTTTTAGGTCATAGCGGGGGGCTCGATACCGATGGAAACGAGTTACCTAGACTTATCTATGTTTCTCGTGAGAAGCGACCTGGATTCCAACACCACAAGAAAGCCGGAGCTATGAATGCTTTGGTATGCCACTCTCAGGCCTTTTTAAGTTTCACTATGCTTTTGCTTATGCTGTCACAGATGTCCTCTGCTCCTTTTGGGGCACTCTGTATATTAAATGTGTCATGACTTTAATCAGATTCATAGATTTTCAGTGATTCTGCCAGTCCCTTTGGTGGATATTCCTTACTGAGGAATGTACCAAATAGATGTCTGGCCAGATCTATGTGATGAATATCATTTAAGATCTTTGGACATGCAACTTTCTAGGGGGATCATATCATTTTCATTTTCTAATCTGGGTTATCTTTTGATTTGCAGATTCGAGTTTCTGCTGTCCTTACCAATGGGGCATTTTTGTTGAATGTTGATTGTGATCACTACTTCAACAACAGTAAAGCTCTTAAAGAAGCAATGTGTTTCTTGATGGATCCAGCCTATGGAAAGAAAACATGCTATGTGCAGTTCCCACAACGTTTCGATGGCATTGACTTGCACGATCGATATGCTAATAGGAATATTGTGTTCTTTGATGTATGGCCTGCATAGTTTGTCCTGAATATTAGAATTTCTTTCCGATTACTAATTAGAAATGGAGAATGATTTCTAATTAGAAATGGAGAATGGAAGTTCACTATGTACTTGTATTTGCAGATTAACTTGAAAGGATTGGATGGCATTCAAGGTCCAGTCTATGTGGGAACTGGTTGTTGTTTCAACAGGCAAGCTCTTTATGGGTATGATCCAGTTTTGACGGAGGCTGATTTGGAACCAAATATCATTGTTAAGAGTTGTTGTGGTTCAAGAAAGAAGGGAAAGAGTGGAAACAAAAATTACATTGACAAAAAAAGGGCAGCTAAAAGAACTGAATCCACCATCCCTATTTTCAATATGGAAGACATCGAGGAAGGTGTTGAAGGTAGGCTTTCATGAAAATATAGAACGGGGACTTTCCATTATGTATGGCTTTTGCTACAATTTTTCGTTATATTGTTTTTTTTTTCCAGCACCAACCATTTTTCAAGTGTCCCTAGGAAACTCGTTAGTGTACAAATTAATAATGAATCATGGATATTCCATGCTCTGTGGTGCTGACTTCATTCATTGTGTTCTGCAGGATATGATGATGAACGGTCTCTTCTCATGTCTCAGAAGAGCTTAGAGAAGCGGTTTGGTCAGTCCCCAGTATTCATTGCAGCTACCTTCATGGAACTAGGAGGCATTCCACCATCAACCAATCCTGCAACTCTTTTAAAAGAAGCAATCCATGTTATTAGTTGTGGATATGAGGATAAGACTGAATGGGGCAAAGAGGTCAGTTATTGAAGTATCACATGTCCTTTAATAATATTTAAGATGTCATCATTTTTTCCATATGCATTAACCTTGTTTATTTTTCCTGTCATCAGATTGGTTGGATTTATGGTTCTGTTACAGAAGATATTTTGACTGGGTTTAAAATGCATGCTCGTGGATGGATATCAATCTATTGCATGCCTCCTCGTCCAGCATTTAAGGGGTCTGCACCTATCAATCTTTCTGACCGTTTGAACCAGGTTCTTCGATGGGCCTTGGGTTCTATTGAGATTTTGTTGAGTAGACATTGCCCCATATGGTATGGTTACAATGGAAGATTGAAGCTTTTGGAGAGATTGGCATACATTAACACCATTGTTTACCCCCTTACCTCTATTCCTCTGCTTGCTTACTGTACTCTTCCAGCCTTTTGCCTTCTGACTGGCAAATTTATTATTCCTGAGGTAAGCACATTCACTTATTGCTTCAGAGCAGACTTTTCTCTTACATCCCTAACAGTGCAATCATCTAAAAACCTTTTCCTTATTTTACAAATGCCAATGGCACTAATGTTTCTGCTCCAAATTTTATGCAGATAAGCAATTATGCTAGCATGTGGTTCATTCTCCTTTTTGTCTCCATTTTTGCCACTGGTATACTTGAGCTGAGGTGGAGTGGTGTCAGTATTGAAGACTGGTGGAGAAATGAACAATTCTGGGTCATTGGTGGGACATCAGCTCATCTTTTTGCTGTCTTCCAGGGTCTTCTGAAAGTGCTTGCTGGAATTGATACCAACTTTACTGTCACTTCAAAGGCATCTGATGACGATGGCGAGTTTGCAGAGCTTTATGTTTTCAAGTGGACATCCCTTCTCATCCCTCCAACCACGGTCCTCATTGTGAACATGGTGGGTATTGTCGCTGGTGTATCGTATGCAATAAACAGTGGCTACCAATCATGGGGTCCATTATTTGGCAAGCTTTTCTTCGCCTTATGGGTTATTGCCCATTTATACCCTTTCTTGAAGGGTTTGTTGGGTCGTCAAAATCGTACCCCCACAATCGTCATTGTGTGGTCTATACTTCTTGCTTCAATCTTCTCCTTGCTGTGGGTGCGTATCGACCCCTTCACCTCTGATGCTACGAAAGCTGCTGCTAAAGGTCAATGTGGCATCAACTGTTAGTTTCTTTTCAGGATTATTTTGTCGTGGTAAATGCTGGCTCATTTCGGGATTATTTTGTCATGGTAAATGCCGTCTCTCCTTCAAGTTGGTATGTGTATATAACAAAGGAAATTAAGATGTTACAGCCATAAGAACGATAAGTTATGACTGTATGTTCGGAATGGATTGAATTATATATATTATAATTTGACAGATGGGAGACCTAAAACCAGGAACCCTATATATCTTTTTGTTCACTTTCATTCTTCTACTAGGTGTTGCTGATGGTCCAAAGATGTTTTCCTGGTGCGGACCTAAGTTTGATCTTGATGTGTAGTTTTACAATCTTTATATTTCTTTCCTCTGTTCTTTTGTCCAGAGCATGTAGTAGAGATATTTATTCATCAAATGCTATGAAAGAGACTTAATTCTATTCTTTTTGAAGTTCAAACTTTGGTGTCATGTTGAAATTTCTTTTCTTACACCATTCTCAAATAATGAGATTGGAGTAAAGGTAATGACATAAGAAGGAACATTCTCCTACTATATTATAATAATATATTTCGGATTCCATTGAATTTGAAATGTGTTGAGATCGTCTGAATTTTTCACATCTTAATTAGGTTGATGGATTAAGTGGCCATAACATGCTTTGGGGAATGAAGTGTCCTTTGATAATTATTTTTTGGTATATTGATAATTTTTTTTTGGTATATTTACAAGTTAACCTTGTTCGAGCCAGGTTGGTCTATTATTGGGGTAAAGCTCTCCCAACAATGATTTTCTTTGTTCATAAGACTCGAATCCGAGACTTTGCTTAAGGGGAACAAGTGTCAAACCACTTGAACCAACTACTTGTTCGTGGTCCTTTGATAATTAAGTACTTTTGGCTGCGATGAGATGAAAAAGCAATTTAAACTCGGTGTTAATAAACTCGGTGTTAACAAAGGGAGCCAATTAGGAAAGTGTGCTCCAAGTAAGCTGCTGATTGTCATTGAGTTTGGATTGGAGGAGCTTATAATTATCTTCTCTACGTATGATTACATTCACACAACCAAATGATCAAATCCCCCCATAATTATCATACAATCATCATGGGATCTTAATAATATGATTACATTCACACAACCAAATGATCAAATCCCCCCATAATTATCATACAATCATCATGGGATCTTAATAAGAAAGGTATCACATACTAATATTTATTATTATTATGAAATCTTATCCAATACATTTCATGAAGGCTCATAAAATAATCTTATCCAATCCATGCTTCTAGAATATCGCCTTCTTACAAAGTAATAATAATGGAGTGATGGTCTTATGGACTCGAGTCCGTGGGAGTTACCACGCAACCGAGGCTAAATCACACGTATGATCATAAATTGATGTGAATTTTAAGTTTACCCATATAGTATTTTAAATGAATTTTAGTTTGAAATGTGAAATTTTTCAAAATTTTGTATTTATTGAGGTAGAAGTTCAACATAAAGTTTCGTACCAAATAAATTTTTCTTTTGTTCAATTAAGGACATTAATAACTAAGATACGATTTGAACATGAAGTTTAACTCCAAATAAATTTTTTATTTATTTTATAGGTAGATATGGACTTCTAAACATTGGGTAAACTTAAAATTCACATCAATTTATGATCATACGTGTGATTTAGTCTCGGTTGCATGGTAACTCCCACGGACTCGAGTCCATAGGACCATCACTCATAATAATGCCCATGCTTCTAGAATATCGCCTTCTTACAAAGTAATAATAATGCTCATAATACAATTATGAAAAGTTACCAAACCCATTGGAAACTTTTTTTTGTTATACAGGTATATTGGAAACTTATACCATACTTATATTATCTATTATGATTAAGATTTCATAACTATAAAAATGAAAATTTTCTGTCCTAAATCAAAGTCAAACCAGGCCCATCAAGCCCAACCCATTAGCAAATTAAACGACGACGTTCAGAGCTGGGAAGAGAGAAAACAGTGAAGGCCGAAGGGGCAAAAACCCCAATAAAGAAGAGAGAGGGGACTGGTGAGAGGGGTTGAATTCAAGGGTTTTTGAGCCTTAAACTTAAAGCCTCCCTTTCTTCATCCTCCTTCCTTCCCCAACCTTTGCTTGGTGAGAGCAGATTCACAGATAGTTTAGGGTTTTTGTCTTTTCTCCAGAAGAAGAAGAAGAATGGAGGGGTTAGCTGAGGGTGTCAACAACTTGAGCATCACGGATTCATCAGCCTCCAACAACAAGAAGAACCGTATCCAAGTCTCCAATACCAAAAAGCCCCTCTTCTTCTACGTTAATCTCGCCAAGGTTCCAATCTTTTTCCCCCTTTAATGTTTGGGTTTCCTTCTAATCTATCTGTCTGTATCTCTATCTCTCTTGCTTTGCTGATCTGTTTTCCTCCTGGGAAAGTTCTAGCAGTTTGTTTTAAGTATGTCGCTGCTTTTTTTTTTAAGTCATTAACGAAAAAACCTTGATTTTTTAAGTTAGGGTTTTCATTTATTTTAAGTTCTTTTTCTGTGTTAAGATACTTTAATCTCATTCTGTTTCATTGCCGGATGTTTATCTTTTTTATGGGAAAACCCCTCTTCTTTTTTGTTTAAGTTGAAAACGTAAATGGTATAATAAAACATTTTGCCTAGTTATTTAATCCCTTTTTGTTGCCCTTTGGCAGAGGTACATGCAGCAACACAATGAAGTGGAGCTCTCTGCTCTTGGAATGGGTATTGTTTCTTTGCTATCATTTTCACTTCCACTCTATTTCGTTTAGGCTTTGCTTTAGTTATTATTTGTTAATTTCGTTAGGGTGTTCATGGGTTATTAAAAGCACAATCTCTTTTATGTAGTATGGATATGGGCCATTTAGCTGTTTTGTTATGTATTCAAATGCCCTTTTGCATTTTCTTCTTCTATTAGATGTCATCAATTTAGCTTCTGAGGTATGGAATCTGTCATCTAGATTGATAGGTTGAACTCTTGAGTGACTAATACATCGTGGTTGCTTATGTATTGTTTCAATCTTGAAGAAAAAAGTGAGCATTTTCTTCTCTAATACTAAGATTGAAATATAATGCATGATATTGGGATGCAGACATGGTATGTTTATGTCATTTGTGGTATTTAAGTTATGGATGTCTTTGAAACGTTGGAATACACATTGCATAACTTTGTCTTTTCCCTCCTTCCTTTAGTTATAACTTCCATTTAACTTCTGGCTACAGCTATTGCTACTGTTGTTACCATTGCTGAGATATTGAAGAACAATGGGCTGGCTGTTGAGAAAAGTGAGATTCTTGCATTTAACAAGATTTATTTTGGCTTTCAACTCATCTTGAGAACTCATACTTACTAAAAAGATTTATATATGTATATGTATGCAGAAATCACGACTTCTACTGTTGACATGAGAGAGGAATCAGGAGGACGACCTGTTCAGAAAGCAAAAGTAAGTTGCAGATACTTTACATAGTGATTAATTTTAAGTTACAGTGATCATGTCTTATATTAGAGTGACCTCAATGCTTTTGGAAACAGGAGCTTTATTCTTTTTCTAAGTCTGTACAACCGAATATGAAGTCTAAGAAAGTGGTCTTTGCTTGCTGGATAGGGTAGAAATAGGATAAGGACTAGTTATTTTTGCTGTATTTACTCATTTTAGACCCAATAAATAGAGTGATCCTGTCTGTAGGAACTGTTGGGTGTTATGTGTTTTAGTGAGGGCCTCCTTGGCATTAAATCAGTTAGTAATCCATAATGGAATTCAAGTTATGCAGCAGTTTGATTTATTCGAAAATTTTAGGCTCTATCGGTTGAATAGTTTCAGTTGATATAAATGGAAGTTCAGTTCATTCACACCTATGCTACTCCTACTTGGGTGCTGTCATCATTTTACTCTGCTAAACTCAGTGTAAAGGTTGGGTTCAATTATTGTATTAGTATGAATGGCATGTGGGTTATTATGTTGGCCTGTACACAAGTTTGGTCCATTTACAATTAACGTCTCTTGTATTAATTTTCATGAAACTGTTAGACTTAGTTTGAGATTGAGAGTCTGACAGGCATGGACTTTTTTATTTTGTAGATTGAAATACTGCTGGGGAAGTCAGAGAAGTTCGATGAGTTAATGGCAGCAGCTGCTGCAGAGGAAGTTTTAGATAATGAGGAGCAGAGCTAAGATGAGATGTTGCCTTTTTAGCTTGTGTTACTTAATTGTGGACATCCTTAACAGTTCTTTTCTTGATTGGGTGTATGGAATGAAGCTTACAGGCTGTGATGATACTTTAGGGATTTTTGTAAAATACTGTGGCCCCCTTTGTTATTCAAAATTCAAATTTGTTGCTAATTCCTTGCTTACATGGTTTGAGGAGCATTTGAAAGTTTTACCCAAGCTTTTAGACTAGTAGATAATTTGTTGATGATGCCTTCTTGCTGCCTCATTTGTTTATAAATACACTGCTTCTATATTGCTCAAAAAAAAAAAAAAAAAAAAAAAAGCTCTGCTTCCATGTGCAAAAAAAATACTCTGCTTCTGTGAAACAGCCCAGTGAGTAGTGCCCCATCTTTATTAGTAATTGAGTTCCCCGGGTCAAGGAAACTTATATGCTGCTACCTTTGCAAGCAGACTTATATGCTGCTACCTTTGCAAGCAGGGTTTTCGAGAGCAACTTTATTTTAATTGGTTCATGAACCATGGAATCTCATTAATTCCCCTGAACTTATTGAGTTCTGTGAAACTCCAACAATGGCAATTTCACCATCCTGCACTTTGCTTTGATTTTGGCCTTCTTTTGGGCTTAATTGATTCTAGTTGGTCTCTTTCCTGAAACTCAGAATCAAATGTCAAAAACATGATAGTGAAAGGCCACGTTTGGCTGCTGGGTATTTGTTGATTTGATTATGATAGATCAGTTTCCCATTATTGCTAAGCCATGATGGTCCACACGAAGATTCAACCATGAAAATGAGATTCCTATCGTCCACGACTTCCACACGCTTGCTTGTACTAATAATTTCTCTCTTCTAACAAGAACAACGTGATAAAATTATTATTTGGTGACTTGACATCCTAAACCTAACAAAGAAACACTATTACCTGCCACGAGTGAGTCCTGTCCTCCTTGCCCCACAAGGAAAGAAAACGTAATCTTTTTAACGCTCAAGTATAATCAGGGCTTTTCAAGCCTCGGTTTCCCTCCCCTTATCACTAATACTAGGAATCCAACACTCGACTACCAAAAAGCCATATGATCGGCCTTCAACAGCTTTTCAACACCCTATTTGCTATTAACATGTCCTATTTAAGAAGGAACATCTAGCATTTCCAAGAAGCTTTTGAATTCCCTTTCTCGGTTACCTTCGAGGCAACTAATGCAGGCAATGGCAATGTCAAAGTAAAACTGTAAGTAATAATTCCTGTACACTGGAACACATACAAGGGAACTGGCAAAAAAATATCACAAGACTACCCACTTAAACAAAGTTCCGAAACAGTGCTCAACAAGTCTTAAATCCTTCAAAATAACTTATCCGTCTTTCAAAGCCAATAAAAACTGTATAACAGTTAATTTACTTTCAAGATATCATTTCTCACCTTGCAATGCCGCCACCTGAACCGAGCCTCAACACAAAAAATTCAGGAGATAAGTATCAAAAAAGAAGAAAAAAATAAGTTAAACCTAAAACGTATGCCAGCTCATTCTTCCGTCCCAAAAGATTTTATTCCCTTCCAAGAGAAATTCTATGCATCCTCATCTTTCTCCACAAGTATCCTTTTGCATGCTTCATAGCACATGAAAGAAATCCCAGCAGCAGGTACCAACTTCATGCAACTAGGACCCAAACCTTTATATAGACCTTGAATCCCTTCTTGTTCAAGAATGCTTGAGAGCGCATGAAGCACGTTCCTGTAGAGCGGTCTTCCATTGAGAGCTCCAACCTGCATGTGCTTGCGAGCCACCTCAAGTGGGAAGGTTGCACTGCTTGAAATAGCCCCAGCTAATGACCCTATTAAAAGGGTTTCAATATTGCCGATTTTCTCCTCCTTGAAAACTTTACGGTACACTTTCCTTAAAGTATCATATGCAAAATAATTTGTGGCAGCATACGGAATTACTCCAATGAGACTAGGAGCCAGGCCTCTATAAAGTTCAGCAGGGCCCTCCCTTTGCAGTATTTTTATGAAAGCATCAATTATACCATCATACATATTTTTCTGCAAAATCATCAAATCTCAAATATAAGTAAAAAACACCATTTTTACGGGCAGGTTTCAACAATTAGATTGTGTTTACCTCAATGGTTATTCGAGTCTTAACTAACTCAAGAGGATAGGTGCACAAAGTTGAGCTGACTCCAGCACAAGCCCCTGCAATTAATGAGGCAGGAATGGGAATCTTTGATTCTTCCCCAGGTTTGGGTGATAACTGCTTATTCACAGTATCGAAAGCAAACAGCTGCAACAATGAGTTCAGACATGGGGAATTAGTAAATGAAATTACCAGGATAACATATTTCATGAAGATTACAACATAGCATCCTAGAATGTGGAAAGACCGTGTCCTTTCACTAACATCTTGTTGGTTTGTTCACTTAAAATAGGGAAAAAATTCCTTGCAATGGCTAAATTCACTTTTTCTCATTATGTTAGTTCCTTAGTTAATGGCACTGAGATGATATCCATAACAAGGAGCAAAGACAAGAAGTAAAGTGAAGCATTTCATCGCCTCTATAAGTAAAGAAGATAAGATAGTGATTTCATTTGATAAAATAGCAAGCATGAAACTTGCAACACTATTTTAAACCAAACACCTCTCGGGCAAATAAGAAGAATGAAGGCAAAGATGACCTATAAGAAAAACTCTTCTTAAAAACCATATATGAATAATGCAACAAACTTCTACCAGATAATTGAGTTCATGAACTGAACTAATGACAACAATGTTCACCAACAAGCAGTCTATGACAAATGATATATCTAGGAAGATTACAACCATAAAGAAAAGTGTCTCAGTCAATTACACATTCTTCTTTATAAGTAATCTATTAATGATATTTAACCAAAAAGACGCAATTGGCATCAACTCAATGTACCTCAAGATATCTATGTACAATCACTTTTTGACTGAAGGCTGAAGCATAACTTGCAAGAAAGAGAATGAGAGCAAGAACAGATGCCACTGGCTGAGACTAAAGTAAGACTATGCTTTACATGGAGGGATCATTAAGTGAAAGTTAACAGCAGATATGACCTTGAATGGAGTGCATAGGAGCAAGATTAGATACAATCAATTTTCATTATGATGAAATCCCATCCTCTTCTATTCCAGTTTTCCGTTATGCTGCCTTAACCGGACATTTTGATGACATATCCTACAAGTATGCGGCAAGAAAGTTGAAATTGAATATTTCCTGATCCTTACCTTTAGGGTGCCAAATTTCCGCCAACTATATTCACTGATACAAGGGGGTGCCATCACAAAGTGGTAGGTACCAAATGACCCTAAGGGATTAATTGACTAATGTTCTCGATCAAATATCTTGGCCAGGGCAAACAGAAACAGAGCTCTGTTATAATCCACTTAAGCAGAAAATACCACTAGAATCTAATTAAGTTAACAACCTATACTTTGTCTCTAAACAGAGAGCCTCATTGTTAAAAGGAAGTTCTAAAGAAACACCAATACGGCAATTAAATATATTAAACTAGCAACTGCAGTACGTCAGTTTACAACTGCACTCGGAAAATACAAGATATGCAGTTTGACACAATAACAAACACACGAAAAGGGTGACATCAACAAAACAGAAGCTAAAGCCGTGCATCAAAAATAGAATGCATTACATAATAGAGAGAAAGCCATACCGAGTTCAAACATTAGCAACCGAAAGTACCAATTAATTAGTTAGTGCATTAATAAACCAAACTACTATACCTAAAAGAATGCCACAAAGCACAAGGCAAAGCAATTGCTAAAACAAACATGGTTAATCACAAAAACATTAACATTTCATACAAACACCGGTAAGAGAACAATACCTCTATGGCCTTGCTAGGTGCAACTCGGATTACATTAACCAAGTTACCCCTAAATAACCCTTTCCAACCATCAGTCTGCATTATATTATTGAACACCTCAGTGGAAGAATTCCCACTACTCCCAACCATCAAATGAGTCCTTATTGTCTCCAATGGCGCAACACAAGTCCTTGATACCGCCCCAGCTATGGCACCGCTTATCAACCTTCTTAATGAAGGATTAGACACCTTGATTTTAAGTTTTAAGCCAACCTTCTTCTTCTTCTTCAAAGAAGCTTCGCCTTCCGATACTCCAATAACCTGAACATCCTCTTGAAATGGCAAATATTTCACAAACAAATCGGAGAAAGGAGCTTTGAATCCTCCACCATTGTCACGGGGATTTGGGGTGTTGGGTGAAACGCCAAACCCCATTCCCACTTGACCAACGCTTGCAAATAAACCACCTGGATAGAAGTGATTCTCTTCCTGACTGCATGGAGAACCCAAATTACATACAGAGAAAATCACATCCTTTTTATCATCAAACAACTGAATTCCTCTCTTGCCCATGATTGAAAAAACTTAGAATTAATATTGAAAAAAAAAACGTTTCTTTACTAAGGTTTATTCAATAACAAAATCACCTTTTTTCATTGCGAGTGCTCATGAAGCAAGGATTCGATTTTGAAGAAATGGGTACCTAAAAAATCCGTTTTTGAGAAATGGGTACAATTAAAAATCAAGTTTTTTGAAGAAACCAAAGAAAAGAAGCGATGAAAACAAGAGATTAATAGGGAAAAGAAGCCTTAAAATGAAAGGAAAAAGAAGAAGGAAGAGAGGAAAGAGTAGGTGAATGAATATGAATCTGATGCTCTCAGAATTTTTTTTTATTGATTGCTCTCTCCTCTTTTCACTCAGAGGAAAAAGTGGGAGACTGGAAGAGAGAAAAGGCTTTATATAGTAGGGTTTGCTTAGCTTAGGTTTGGTTTGGTGGGTTTAGAATTTGGAAGGTGTTAGGATTTTGTTATACTTCCAAGTCCAGCGACTGAAGGTGGTCAAGTCAGGTCACCTCTCTCTCTCCCTCTGTTGCTTTGGAGATTTCAGTAATTTGATAATGTTATGATTTTTCTTTTCTTTTTTTTTTAAAAAAATTGGCAACTTGGACAAAAATTGCATAGATCTTTTTTTTATACACTTTTTAAAGTATTCTCTGTTTTTTTCGGTTTTTGTTTTGCAATTGCCCAACCCCTTATATATATCTGCAGAGATATTAGGCCAATTTAGTGGTTTTGTTAGTGTTTTTTTAGGAAAGAATATTTTTATTTCTTGGTTTAAAGAGATTAGGATTACAAACGCTATATATAATTAGCTACATTACCGAAACGCTAATTTATGAGGTAACAAACTTCTCTCCCAATAAATAAAGCCAGTGAAATCTCATTACAATTCAAATAAATCTTTATACCCAAACATCTAAATGAGAATACAACCCAAACTAGAAACTATATCATAAATAAACTACCTACCTACCAAATAAAAAAACAAATTACAAACAAACTCACATTACGTGAGAGTTGAACTAAGACCCCATAATCTAGGTAGGATGAAACTAAGAGTCTAATACTCTATCACCAGACCAAATGTCTGATGGCTAGGCCAATTTAGTGTTATATATATATATAGTAAGATTTTATATTTTATACTACCCACATGTGACATGACCGCCCAGAAGGATTATCCAATTGAAGAATATATAGACAAAAATTCCTTTTTTGTTGATTGTTTTCACTTTCCCAGTCAGCACTCTTCAATTCAAGCCACTTGAAATGAACTTGATCTAAACGTGCTGCTGGCCTTGTTTTGTCATTCACATTTCTGGACTATGGGCGTTTTTCTTTTCCTCTACCCACGGCCACCAGAAGTAAAGCCCAGTTCCTAACTTTACGCAGTTGGCCCAATATTGAATGCTTTTGCAATAATCTCCATAAGTGGTTCGGTTCGCGCTGGCGCGTCGATCGTTAACAAATTTAAATTGTTTAAAATTTACTTCTATTGAAACATGATGTAAAATTTATTACATATTTCTAAACAGTAACTATTAATCTATAAATAGAAAACTGAATTTGCTTGAAACATATTATATCATCTAAATTGTAAAGCTTGCCTATATAATATAATGTCTACTGTTTAAAAACATATAATACCTAAATGATTAATCCTATTTTTTACCTAGTATCACAAAAATTAAAGTCTATGCCAATTGGAGAAAATAATTTTTTTTTGCTACATAATTGGAGAAAATAATTGCATGTTTTAAGCCATTCTAAATGAACTTGAACTAAGTAACGATTAATTTCACTTCTTTATATAATTAATGCAAAGTTTTGTTTAATTAAAAAAATAGTTAGTATAAATGAAGGATTAATTTTCTCTATATCACCAATCATGGATTATTTAGCTTTTTAATATGCTAAAGAGAAATTCTCCCAACAATAAATACGTCCACACTAATGACTTCCCAAAACGGTTTCAAAGGACTTACAATTACCAAAATGACCAAATAGGTAAAGGAAAGATAAAAATCTAGTTTGGACTTTTCTATAATTTACCAAGTGTGAAAAGACAAAAAAGGACAAAATACTGGCTCCTCATCAATCCTGATTTGGAACCTTTAGTAATTTTATTGGGTGTTTCAAATACTATTTAGTATATATATATATATATATATATATATATATAATCATGCCTAAGGTAAGGGTGTAAACAAGTCGAGTCAAGCTGAGTTCTACCAAAGTCTAGCTCGGTTTGTTGGAGAAACTTGGAGCTCCAGTCTCGATGAGTTTCCATCTATTAAGCTCGATCTAGGTTCATTAACCTTTGAAAATTTTCAATAATAATAACCATTTTGATAAAATATAAATTTTTCAATAATAATAGCAATTTTATTTACTGAATTGCTAAATACCGCCCCCTTTTTGCTACTTACCGCCCCCCCTTTTTACACTTTTACCCTTTGTTCATATTTTCTTCAAACTTTCTAACTTCAAATCCTCTAAAACATTCAAACTAAAAGATCAAATTTTCAAAACAATCTTGAAGAAAATCATGTCGAAAATCATGTCGGATTTTGTAGATCTAAGTTGTAGATCTAGAATTCTGTCAAAAAAAGTTATAGTTTGAAATATTATCGGTGCCGCCCCAAGATTCCAATTTTTTTTTATTTTTTAATTATTATTAATTATTTAATTATTAATTATTATTAATTTAAATTGTTATTATTAATTATAATTAATAATTAATAATAATTAATAATTAAAAAACAAAAAAATAACCGGTGCCGCCCAATGAGGGAGGCATGACCATGGTCATGCTGCCCAAGGAGGGTGGCACGCCATGGTCAGTGCCGCCCTCCTAAGGCGGCACCGATTATTTTTTTTTATTTTTTTAATTATTAATTATAAATTGTATTTTTAGAAAATGAAGCAAAGAGCAAAATTGTCAAAAGGGGGACGGTGTTTAGTAAAAAGGGGACGGTAAATAGCAACCCCCTTTTATTTATTTATATAGTAATGGCAAGATTGTAAATATTAAAAGTAAACATAGTATTATTGCAATTTTAGATATTATATAAAAAATACTATATTATTAAATATTAAAAATATATGTATAAAAATGTAGATGCTCGTTTAATATAGTAACCGAGCTGAGTATCTTAATACTTGAGCTTGGATACTACAAAATCAAGTTAAACTCGACCGAATAACTCATAAACAGTTCAACTCTATCAGACATCCAACCTAAAACTAATTGACAATAGGTGGAGAGACCCAACCTTTATATAAGACACTCAGTTATGTCACACTTATATGAGATATTATTACAACTCTAACACCCCCTCACATGTAGCACTGCAAAGTATCAAATTGTATTTCCACAAAGATTCAAGAGATTAATTGCAAAATTTGATTTAACTTGATTTGCTAGAACCGTGTGTAATTAATAGGATGATATTGTTTGACTAATTAGAATCAATTGTGATTAGGATCAATTATAATTATATTCTCATTGTATATATTGAGTTGAAGAAATCAATAGAAATTATCTTCCATCACTTTGATTTGATCGTAGAATTTTACAAACTCATTTATAACCCTACTCATGCCTTACAGTGGAGTATATGATTTTTTGTAAGACAAAACAAAAGTTAGAAAACATAGTCATGAATCAATGATTTGGCTAAATGTTCAATTCAGGATATAACGTTTGACCGAATGTTCAATTCAGGATCAAACGTTACAAAACTGCCATTTCAGGATCAAACATTATGGATTTCTTACAAATCAGGAAAATGGGTTGTGGACTGACGTGTTTGATTTACATGCGCTCTGACATGCTGATGTGGTACTCTGACATGCTGATGTGGATGTCAACATGGAATTTTCTATTTTTTCAAAATTATGTAAAAACTTGAGAAAAAAAAATTAATTATCCCTCTTCTTAAGGGGAGAAAAAAATTGGAAATTAGACTTCTTTTCCTTTCTGTGTTACCCAACATTGGAATTATGTTAAGAATGTATTGGAATTGTGTTAAGAATGTAAAAAAAGAAAGGACCAGCATATACATTCATTAGTTTCATCATATCAGACATTAAGAACAGCAGAGACAACAACAAAGAAGGATGCTCCAATCCAATTCGAAGAGGTAAGACAAAAGACAAATTATGATCATGTCAGGAGGAAAATTAATAAGGAATAAAAAAGGATATCTTCTACTAAGCAACGTTCAACCTTTTTCATATATATACGAATAATTACAATCAAATTTTCTTGATTGGGAGAGAATGAAATAATGAAAAAAAATAAAAAAGGCCAGATTTGTAACAAATATTCTCTACTGTTTGGTTAAATTAATTATAAAAAATAAAAATCTCACATTGGCCTTATATCAAACACTTGATATGCATACTTATGCAACATAACTTACACATAGCTATGCAAATTTTTTCAACCTTTGAATCTACGAGCTCCATATATGGCAACAGTAGGCACATGACTTCCTTAATCATCTTTTTCATCACCCTACGAGCAACTCATCAAAATGCCACAACAACAACAGTTTCAAGAACAACAACAACAACAACTTCACTTCCAAAACGGAAGAAAACGTTGTCCAAGAAGCTGTTTCCGGTCTTGAAAGTTGAAAGTGTTGAGAAACTCATCAGATTACTTTCCCAAACTCAACAACAACAAAATCATAGTTGTAATAATCAAGAAAAATACCAGTCGTCGATGGATTTGGAAATGAACAACAAAGCTGGACGTCGCTGTTTCCAAGTCCAAGAGAGTCATCTCTCTTCTGGGTCGAACCAGAGAACCAGAACAGGGCATGCTCGTTTTAGAAGAGCCCCTGTAGGACTAACGCCGTCGTTCGCTGCTGCAGATTCTACTTAAACTTTAACTGTTTTTCCTTCTGTTAGCCAAAACCAAGGAAAGCCCAACTGAAATTGGTGAAATCGAACATAGGTCGAAGAGAGAATAGAAGAAAATGGAAGAGAGAATAGAAGAAAATGGAAGAGAGAATTTGGGAATTAGAGAGTTAGGGATTTGGTTTTGTCTTTTGTCTTTAGTCTTTACGGTAACGTTTGAATGAGAGAATTTGGGAATTAGAGAGTTAAAGAAAAATATAGCCTGAGTTATATTTTTCCTTCTTTTTTTTTTTGCTTTAAAGGAGAAATTACTTTTTTTTTATTAATTTCCCCATGTCACGTGGCTATTATATTCCACGTGGCTAAAATCACGCGATTTCTTGGCGCGTTGAATTTCAACTTACAGTGCCGTTTGAAATTTTCCTGATTTGTAAGAAATCGATAACGTTTGATCCTGAAATGGCAGTTTTGTAACGTTTGATCCTGAATTGAACATTCGGGCAAACGTTATATCCTGAATTGAACATTTAGCCCAATGATTTGAAGGTTAGGGTTTGTCTCCTTCTTTCCCCGTCGCTGTTTATTCAAAGCATGTTTTATTTTGAGGTTTCTAATTGTTGACAGCCACGGGTCAACTCGTTTCCGTATGAGACTTCCTTCTTGCAAAGAGCAACAAAAACACGTGACTGCCCATGAACGTACCCACATGCTCGGAGTGTACTGTGGACTGCAAATCGGAAAGTGGTCGGATGGGATCTGCCCTTTTTGACTTCAGATTCAGAATCTCCACTAAATAAGAAAATTGTTGAAAGCTCCAAAATCTTCTTCCATTCGTCAGTCGTCACCAATCACCAATCACCAATTCACCATGTGTTTTGTTCTCTTATGAAGATCTATCTCTTGGAAATTTTGTTGCACACTTTTAACTATATGGGCTTTTATGTACCAAATAATGTAAATGGGCTTTTGCTTTCATTATTAAATAGTCTAAGAAAGTAAGAAAGGACCTCGACAATAGCCCAAGCCCAGCCCCTTAAATAGTTCTATGCCAGTACTAGCCAACTTGTTCTTCGGGTTTTGTTTTGTTTTGTATATTGAGTTGGCTTGGCAACAAGGACCGTAAGAAGTTATTATATGCGAGCTAGATGCCATGGTGGTTATAGATCTAATTAGGTTTGCTGATGTTCGATATCATCCATTAGCTTCCCTAATTATTATTGATGTTAGAGAATTGATGAAGAGAGATTGGGAGATGGGAGTGCTCCTTGTCTCACACTCACCTGAAGAAGGGAAATTTCTATGCAGACGTGTTAGCAAAAGCATAATGTCACTTGGATAATGATCTTGAGATACTATCGGAGCCACCTGAATATTTGTCAACTTTTAACGACAAATGCTAGAAGATCAATTGCTTTTCCAAGAAGATTTTCTTTATTCTTTATTTTTTTTTTGAGAACAAGCAGATAACCAACAACTACTTATTCCAATAGCCATGAGGGAAGAAGACCCCTTGGGATTCATTTGTTTCATTTCTAGTTCTATCCGATTTTTACCAAAGTTGTTGAAATTGCTATAAATTGTTTAAAAGTGTTATTCAGTCTCTTCTAGCACCATATCAAGGACCTAACAGCCCAAATTTCACAATGTACTACTCCAACATGGATTGATTGTCCCGGATCCTATGGATATCCTTTGCCAATTGCCAAATCTTGAGCAACAAGATGTGCAAGGATTAATATCTCTTTTAAGGACTTATAAACGGTCAATGACGACATTAAATAAATAAATAAAAACTAGACGGAAGAAATTCCAAGTTTGAATGTTTGATGAGAAATATGAATAGAGTAGATATATATATGGTGTTTTGTTGGCTAAGAAGGTCCAAAATGCGTCCAGCTGTATGTGGGGATGAGAAGGGTTTCATTAATTTACGATGGCCGTTTATTTTTTTGGCATTGATTATATAACGACGAACAGCTTTGTTCAACTACCGGTTATCAAGGAGGAAATCCAGAGGGTACCATTTCATCCCGAGGAAATCAAGTAAAGTAACATTCTTAATTTTAACTTGACTTACTACCGTACCATGCGGATGATTCCCTAATTAACATGTTAGACTCTTATTAATGTCAAAAATTTTAATTCGCACCATATCTTCTGTGTTTTGACTTTTGACTCTACAAAATATTTATGCAAGCATAACAATTAACATATATATATAGATTATAATGGTCCAATAAAACTTCATTAATTTGTATATAGAAATTTCCCGACTTATTTCAAAACTTGTGATAATCATTTTTTTTAAGAAAAACTTGTGATAATCATTATACTATTAATTAATTAATTAATATTTAATTTATTGTTAGTTTTCACTTCTACATGCGTTGCACGTGATCTATCGTGTTTAAATTAAAAGAAAATTAAAATAATAATTGAAATTAATTATAAGTAGAGCTGTCAAAATCTAATCCAAACTCGATAACCCGCTCAACCTGGCCGAACCCGGTTTGACCAGAGAAAGTAAACGACCCGAACCTGTCCTAGCTAGACTCGACAAATCCGTAACCCAAATGACCCAAGTAGTTAACCCGGATGACCTAAGAATATCATAAACTAAAATTATGTTTTATTCAATAAAATCCACATTGACATTGTTATAATTTTAACCATTCTAAATTATCACTTGTTTAATAAAATTTATATGAATAAATACTAAATCAGTTATATGAATAATTTATGATAAATTTATAATTAGTAATATGTTTTTTTACATAATGAATAAATAGTAATAATTAATTAGTAATTTCTTGAACAATTTTTTTCTATTAGGAAAGAACATAAATTTAGATATTATATAACCGATATTTATTTGAACACATAGCCAACTTCATAATTAATTATGTACTTAATATTTAAAATTAATATATAAAGGGATGTCTTTCCTAAGAAGCCAATTGAATTCGACTAGGAATGTCAACTCTTTAACCCTGTATATGCAGTTTACTAAACTTCACCGATAGTGGATTGTAAAATAAATCAAATAATAAAGATATAAAATAAATTCAAAAATTAAACATTAAAACATTGAAGACTGATCCAATTGATCTGATACCTAGACCCGAAAAACCCAAAACCCGAATGACCCAGAACCCGAGTGACCTAAAGCCAAAACCCGCCTAACCCTAAACTCAGCAGACCTGAATGACCTGAACCCATATCAGCCGGAATCCGAATGATCCGAGGAAATTACCTGACTCATTTGACCTGGACCCAGATGACCCGAACCCGAAACCCGTCCAACCCGCCCGATTGACTCATTTTTTTTTTGTCAACTCCCTAACTTCATAAGTCAAAGGAAATAATTGCATGTTACTCAAAAAAAAAAAAAAGAAAGGCATACTTCTTTTTATTTTTAAAAACTTTAAGTTCTTGTTATACACTCCAATATATTAAACTACCAATACACACTCCAAAAATAGAAAAAGGTCAATCACAATAATTAAATTTTATATAAATTTTAACTTAATTAGTTTTAAAAATTGATGAATAATTAATGATTAGACAACTTAATTATTTTAACTTTTAAACTTGATAATAATACTTTTATTAGTTTACATTATTATAATTGAAATGGGTCTAAACCTACCAAAAAAGTCTCCAGTTTTTTAAAATTAAAATGGTAAAAATAAAATATTTATAAAAATATTGAATTTAATCAAATAAAAATATAGTTTTTGGTAGAATAACTGTAAAAGTTTATTTCTAAAAAAACACTGTAAGATTTAAACAATTTCATTTAAGAAATATTTTTAAAAATTCTAATATGTCTAAGTTTTTAATTAAATTAGTAAAATGGTAACATAAAATAGGTATAAGGATATTAGATTTAATTAAATAAAAAATAGAGTTTTTAGTTCAGTAAAACTATAGAAGTATATTTAAAATTTTTTAATATATATGAGTTTTTCAATTAAAATAGTAAAATGGTAAAAATTAAATAGTTATAAGGATATTAGATTTAAATAAAAATAGAGTTTTTTTTGGCACCAAAATAAAAATAAAGTTTACTTTGATACTAAGCTCCAAGTATTTCAGAGAATCGCCAGATTCTGTTCGTGGGGCTCTTGCTGCTGATGCTCGAGGGGTGGCATACCCCCGGGGTTTTATTCTGATTTTAGTTATTTTATCTTTCGGTTTTCACCAAAAAAAATAGTTTTTAGTTGAGTAAAACTATAAAAGTTTAAACAATGACATTTAAGAAATATAATCGAAAAATAAGGGTATAATGAACAATTCAAAAGTTTTACAAGAGGTTGTACTTTTTAACATAATAAGTATAATAAGTATAGATAATTGCAAAAAAAAAGTATAGATAGATAAAATCAATATAGTTTACTATATGTGACCAACTTCCAAAATCCAATCACTAGTAGCTCTTGCTGCTTTTTAGACTGAATTGAGGTAAAAAACATCCAGCACCAATTGTACATATAGTCAAATGCTTTAGTGCTATAAAGTATATACTTTATAATTTCATATTGAATGATTTTATTAATGTTATATATATTTAATGGTTAATTGGAATACCCTTTCTTACGTATTAGTCCACTTTCTCCTTACCAAATATAAAGATTTGAATGTGAGCGGACAAATTAAAGAGAAAGAGTATTGGAGTTGCAGGTTTGTGCATTATTATTTGCCTCTCAAAAAAAAAAAAAATTTAGATAAGTATAAAACTCGAGTTCCTACTTCCTACCTAGCTAGATATACTATTATTACTATGTTCTATATAATAATGTTAAGTACTAAATTTGGATATATGAATATGCATGAAGCTAGCATTTATTATGAAGATGGATGCATGTCGGCCGTAGAAAAAGTGGAATGAAACGAGAGCTCGCATTCTCATCTATTTTTGTTGATATAATATACTCCCTCAGTCCCATATTATCTATCCATTTTGGGTCAAAATTTTCTAATTTTGACCTTTAAATATAAAAAATTTATATAAAAATAAATTTTAAAAAATTATGTTTTGATGAAGTAAAGTCTTAAACTTTTCAAAACATATTTTTTGAAAGTTTGATTGTATCTGTATATATATTTTTTGTAATTAAAGGTCAAAGATAAGATTAATTTGACTCAAAAGGGACATATAATATGAGACAGATGGAGTATCTTTATAGCCTATAGATTAAAAGAAAGAAAAAAAGAGTTTCTCTCAACGGATTATAATTAAACTGTAAAGTGTTACACACCCGTGATTGATGTGCTATATATAATTTTTTTTTTTTTTAGGAAATGCTATATTTTTATATATATATCTATAATCTAGAAGAAGGAGACCAAAATATATATGGTGGGATTTCAACACGTCCACACAATCATATATAGAAAATTTTATGATAAGCCCTTTTCATATTGTTTACTTCGGTTGTTGGTCTCCAAGTCCAACTATATATATAAACTTGATAAGAAGTTAAGAACGTACAAACTTGTTTTCCACCTCATCATTAAATCAATCATATTGCTTATAATAATTTTCCATTTTTCTGAAACAATGGCTGCTCGCAGCTTGTTGCTACTAATCATAGCCTTAAACATGTTAAGCAGACAAGTTGTAGTTGGGGACATCGGAACCGCCGCTTCCTATAATCCTCCATACTTACGTAAGTCTACTTATATATCTATCAAATTCAAAAGTAACATTTTCAAGTTATTTTTTTGACCTTATTTAAAAAACATATACTATAATAATTATGCAGCAACCAAGTGCAATGGTAACAGGGAAGATCAATTTCCGGCAGGGAATTTGTTCGTAGCAGTGAGTGAAGGGCTGTGGGATAATGGAGCTGCTTGCGGGCGGCGTTACAGAATGAGATGTTTGAGTGGCAACCGAAGGCCTTGCAAAGCTGATACGGTGGATGTTAAGGTGGTGGATTTCTGCCCTATCTCGCCATGTCCCTCCACCATTCTCATGTCCAACGATGCTTTTGCTACCATTTCCCGTTCCGGCCAAAAGATTAACGTCGAATATGTCCAGTACGTTATCAAATCTATATAATTAATTCATTCATTCATAATTAATAGCTTAATCTATCTTTTCTATATGTATTCCCATTAATTTACCTACCTATTATGGAATTAGTAATTAATTATTCTTTATAATTATCTTATTGCAGGATATGATGACATCACTTGGATGCACCTATATACAGTCATCATGATGAGTAAGAGGAGGCACAAGAATTGTTGATGATAATACGCATATAATTTGATATAATTTTGAATATAGATTATAGAATTTTTCTGGCAATATATATGTATTGTTGTAATTGTTTTCATATAGCTGACATGCTTAAATAGCAATACCCTTGTGTATGTCAAAGCAAAAGGTAGTAAGGTATTTCTGCAAATTTTGAGAAAAGTCCTCGCTTTAACACTAAGTAGTTTTCGAGTAAATAAGTCGATCTAACCGTCAAAATTAGTGAGAAAATAAAATAAAAGAGTGAAAGGAAAAGGATTCAAATCATCTTGAATATTATATTTAACTCCTTGTCTTAGTTACAATTATTTTGTTTAATGAAGTACCTAACTCATCCTTTCCATATATATAGGAGTAATAACAATGACATTTAATTTATGGGTAATTATTTAATATACCGGCGATGTAAAATTTGGACTTCACAAAGGGGTTGGAGAGTTGACACATGTCCATTTTCTGAATTAATTAAATTTTAAATATTTCAATCTAGTCCTTGAGGGACACATGTCACCATTCAAGAGCCGCTTGTGCAATCTGCTAAACTCCACTGACAGTGTATATATAAACCCTTAATTCCCTTAATTTATAAGATAACGTATCTTTTTTATAAAAAGAAAAAGCCATTTAAGGTTATTGGTGTTTAAAAGAATTAATTAATTTTCACTAGCTAGCTAGTGGAGAATACCAAATGGCATTATTACTATAGATATATTTTTATAAGAAAAAGATTTATATCATGAGATTGCATGCGCATTATGTTATCTAAAATATCAATATAAAAGTGTTTTAGCATGTGCTTGCGCTGCAGTTATTTCGTTTTCCAATATGTATTTGGGTTTATATGTAAAGAAGCCTGCTGAATCTGTGTTTTAAAAATATACCTGTCATAACTTTTAAAAGCATAGAAGAAAAAACAAAGTTGTCTCAATCCTGATGAGAAACATACATTGGGGCTTTTGATGATTCTGGTGATGTACAAAAATAATATATATAGTATATATAATTGTTTATACCTCAATTTACAATTGATGGTAAATTGGTCTTCACATAAATATTATTAAGATGTGTGGTCAAGATTTAATTAAAAATCCTGAACAAACTTGGTTTATGTACCACCCTAGTTCTAATAGAATTAGGAAAATCTTATAATTAATTATAAGGGCTGAAATTTATTAATTATTTATTAAATAATGATTATTTTTCAGAATAATTACTATTAATGTTTCCTTCTATGTCGCCCCTACCTAGGGAGGTGGCATAGAAAATCAAATAGAAGCAGTTTCCTTTAATATTGTTGTCAACTAAGGAGGCAAGCAATAAAAAAGGAAGTTGTTCACCATCTAACCATGAGACGAAAAATATCTCATGGACTTACATAATAAGGCCCAAAGTCGTCTCCCATGTAGAGGAGAGGCCGCCCTCTTCCCTCAGGAGAGTTAATTTTCTCTTCCCGCATGAAGAAGGCAGAGAGCTAAAGTTTGTCAGCAAGAGAAACACCTACCTACGTGAGAGAGGCATGAGATTTTCAACCTCACACCTCCTCAATATAACCGACCTAACATGGTGGAGAAATTGCCTAGCCCTTTCCCTCTCCCCGGGAGGCAAAACTACAACTTTTGCATTTTGTTCAATTAAGGACAAAATGGTAAAATTGATCAATTGAGGAGGCTAGAAGCTGCGATTTCAACAAGGGAGCATGCCATGATGATCCTTGAGCCATGTAGATCATCTTGGTAAAATTTCACCTTATTCTGACATCGGTGTAAAAACTTATGCACGGTTTTCAATTAAGGACATTTGGGGGGAGTGAAACCAAGTTCACCATGAAGGAGAGCTCGAATTCACTTGGAATTTTTTTCCATAGTCTTATGGAGATAATCTAAGCCTATTGGTGAAATTTTGGTTTATTCCGACTTCGTTTGCAACTTTTTCATTCTTTTCAATTAAGGACATGTGGCTTTCTCACCCCGGTTTAAGCCATTTTCTTAACTAAGTGTTATTTTCATGATTTGAAGACCTAAATATGACTAAGTATAGATAATTTCATGGCTTGTACCCAAAAAAAAAAAAGATAATTTCATGGCCTTGATGTTCAAAGTCCAAATCCTGATGTCAGAAGGCCACTACTTAGTCAGATTAGTTGATTTCAACACAAAAGAAGCAACGAAGACATGCTGAAGTGTGATAGGAAGAAGGAAGAATTATCCATCAACCATCTAGGAGAAATATTTCCATCTCCCATCCAAGAGAGTGACGCCCTAGCATCTCCTTTTCCCTCCCCTCAGTAGTTGGAAGCAATCAGAAGAAGAAGGAAGCTTCACTGCACCTTCCTGGAAGCTGTCATCTATCAAGGAGGAGGAATTTGCCTTTTTCAGCAAGTCAGACCCCATTAAATGCAAGGCCCATGCCACCCCCTATATAAAGGGACCAACTCCAAGGCTTCAAACAAATATTACTCATCTCAAAAACCAGCTCCTGAAACTACAAACTTGCTCCGCGCAAAAAACCAAGCTCCGTGCTTATTTTCTCTTAGGCTCTGCGCCTTTTTCCTCTTGTTCATCACGATTCCTTACTCGTTCTTCAATATTTTCTTGTTTAGATCTTGTCTCAGGACACCGAAACACTCTTTTAGTGTTTTTCACTTGTTTCAATCTTGTCTCCGGACATAAAAACACTGTACACGTGTTTCTCTCTCATCAATAACAATCAAATTGTTATTCTCTTTCAATCTCAATCAAGAACAGATCTCATAGATCTGATCCAGTTAAAGAGATCTCGTAGGCGCCAATTCAGGAAGAACAAGTTGTTGTGGATCCAATGATTTAAATGCTCCGGTGTGACTTTGATCAAGTCCCCACAAATCGCTCTGATCTTTTAATCTGCTGACCTGTGCACCAGATCTAGTTTTTACAACCTCTTTGTCAATTTCAGCAAATTGACTGGCACGCCCCTATGCTGTCATAAAGAATTCTCCGCGAAAACTCTAACAAGAGATTTTTGGCGTAACAATAATCTAGAAGATATGATCAAGTTAAACAACTTTAACCTATTTTATGAATAACAGTGTTCGAATTAAGAACTGTGAATTCTTTAACAGGTTTTACTATTTATAATTTAAATGGATCCTAATTTTTTTTTTAACAAAAGCAGTGTTTACAAGCCCGGGAAATGAACTCCAACATTAGCAAGTAACAAGTCCAATACAAAGTCAGGAATTACAACAAAAAAAACAAATGATTCTTGCATGCCCTTCCTTTACAACCCTTTCTTTGTTAGCCATGGCATCTGCAACCATATTACCTTCTCTATAGCAATGTGAGATCTTCACTTTAGGAAAGCTTTGCATAATAGACCTGCAAATGATGTTTCCCAAGGTGTGAATAGAAGCATCGACCTTCTCAATATATAAGATTGACAACATGTAAAACATCAATAGAAATGTATAGGTTATGAATTCCTTTAAAAAGAGCCAACACCAAGCCATCCCTTAAACCCTAAAGTTTGGCTTGAATACTGGTCTCTTTCTAGTATATCCTGCTATTCATTGTCTTTGATCATCTCTAATAACACAACCTAAGCCAGAAGGTCTAGGATTAACATCAGAAGATCCGTTGGAATTAAACTTAAACCAGCCTCGAATTGGGGGATCCAAGAAACAAAAATCTATGTTATCTTAGTAAGGGACACTTTGTTGAAAACAAGATGGTAAAACTCAATAGCAAGATTGGAAACAGAGATTTTAACAAAGCTAGGAAGAATAAATTTCCCTTGAAAGATTCTCATATTCCTAGCTTTCCAAAGGCTCCAACAAGTATAAGCAAAGATTGCAGGCCAAAGAGCGCCTTTATAAGAGGTAGTGGATGACAGATTCAAAGAAATCCACTCTTGTGTGGAAATTGAAGAGAAAAAGTTGTTTGGTGCGTGAAGAGTGTGTCAAATATCCGAAGCTAAAGAACAATCTGTAAGGATATGCGTGGAATCTTCCTCACAATCAATACAAAGATCACAAGTTAAAAGATCGGAAATAATTCTTCTATGGAGCAAAGACCTTGTAGTGAGTCTATTTAAAGAAGATAACTAAAGAAAATGTCTGACTGATTGTCGCAACGTGCGGGTCCGGGGTCCGAACCCTGCCGTTAACAACGTTGGAAATGGAGTCGCCACTAATCAAAATTGTAAGGTGTGATTAGTCACCTAATTACCCTAACCAGTCTAATGAGGTCAAGGCTTGGCATAGGACCTACTAAACCTATAGGTCCGGTCTTGTCACCTGAATCTAGACTCGGGAGTCGGTTACGCCCGGGGAAGGATTAGCAACCCCGGAACGCCCGTCAAATGACGGTACCTCTTAGTCTAACTAGATCTAATGTGAGTCTCAAATAAAAGGTTGCTTTTAGTTCTTAATCCTAGTTTTGATTTTTCTTTGTTCCAAATGAATTGCATCCCTTTATTACGTGAAAAGGTGACATGTACCAATTGTCCTTTGCTCCATCAATCAATTCCCTTTTTGATTTTGATTTTGATTTTGATTTTGATTTTGATTTTGATTTTGATTTTGATTTTGATTTTGATTTTGATTTTGATTTTGATTTTGATTTTGATTTTGATTTTGATTTTGATTTTTTTGATTTTTGATTTTTGATTTTTGATTTTTGATTTTTGATTTTTGATTTTTGATTTTTGATTTTTGATTTTTGATTTTTGATTTTTGATTTTTGATTTTTGATTTTTGATTTTTGATTTTTTGTTTTTGATTGAATTTCTTGATGGAGTGGACTCAATCACTATCGGGATGCCCCATTCAAATATTGAATGCAAACTCGTTCTTTCAAGTCTGATCCTTCTTTACCTTTGCCCCCCAGTGTGGAGGGTGATCCTTGATTAGGGTTTATTTGAAAAGAAATCAATTAGCCTCAAAGGGGGACAATAATGGATATTTTTCTACAAGTGGAGGAAATATGAAAGAAGACCATTTATCACTTCAAGATTGAACATCTTCATTGAAGAGCATTCCTCGAGAAAACGAGTTTCGAAATCATTTTTGAAAATCAATTTTATTGAAATCTTTTTTTTTTGAAAACCATGACTCTTTTGAAAACCATTTTGTTGGACTCCTCCGGATATTCCAAGTGCCTTTGTTTTCATTTTTTATTTTTCGTCATTTTCATCATTTTTTCATTTTTTATTTTTAAGGGAAATTTTTTGGAGTGATGTCTCTTGCCCCCTTTTTACTTGGATAACCTTTGGGTAACTTTGAATTCTATTGAGTTGAAATGAAGACTGATTCAGTTAATCATAAGGTAAGAGAGGTATTATTGTCTGACAACTGAAATTATCAGAAAAAGCGATTCTCTGTTTGGACACCAAAGTGATTTGACTGTGTCCTATCGAAAGAATTTTCCCCGAGGAATAAGAATGTGATGGTTTTGGCCTTTTTAAAAGATTGTCTCAATGTATAAACAAAAGCAAAGTGGACCAAATTGATCTCTGTAAAAAAATGTGAGAATTTGGCTCATGGACTTCTTTTGGTTTCAACTATCTTGGTGTTTGTGTTTTGGGCACAACGTTGACAAAATCAAAGTTTTCACATTAAAATCCAATTTCGAACGAAAATCCCATTCTTCTTTTTTTTCTTTTACAAAATTCATTATTCCTTTGCTCATTGCCTGGGCAAAGATAATCGTCTTTCCAAGTGCCTTTGAGAATCAATCAGAGATCTTTCCAAATGGTGAACACCAGACCTCAAAATTCTTGTAATATTAAGTTTTAAGAAAGTCTCCTTCTTATTTATTGACAAAGATTACCAAAACAAGAGTAAATAATTTAAACTAGCAGAAACAGTAAAACATCACTAAATTCAAAATGCTATGCCCATGCCATGCTCGTGTAATGAGAGTTTCAAAGTTTCGAGAAGTTCCCCTTTTTACAAGTGTTTTCCCCCTCGTTTGGTTGAGTTGAGGTTAGGCGACCTTCCATTGCTCGAGAAGTCCAGGAGTCAATGTACCACTCTTGATCAAATCACTAATCTTCTCCTTTAGTTGTTTGCAATTTTCTGTTGAATGCCCAACAATCCCCATGTGGTAATCACATTTACTGCTTGGATCATAACTTCTTGCTGTTAGATTAGGAACTGATTTCATGGCTATTGGAGGGAGAAATTGATTCTGAATCAGTAGCGGTAGAAGATCAGTAATTGGGATTGACAGTTGAGCAATCTTAGAGTGATTTAATCCCGAGCTTTCTTCCGGGATATGAACTTGCCATGCATTGTATTTCGTCCAACATGCCCAACAAAACTATGCTCACCCATTTCACTTCCTTTCCTCTTCCTTTGCCCCTTGTCATTTTCCATTCCAGCCACTATCTTTCCATTTTGGATAGCATCCTCAATCGTCTCCCCAAGGCGAATGAGTTTGGTGAAATCCTCTGGCCAATTACTAAGCATCATTTCAAAATATGGGTCGGGAAGTGTTGGAATCAAAAGGTCTACCATGTCCCTTTCGGGTAGAGGAGTTTTAACCTGCATAGTCACATCCCTCCATCTCACTGCATATTCCCTGAAGCTTTCACCTGATCTCATTCTCATCTTTGTGAGTGTCGTACAATTTGGTGATGTCTCTATCACGTATCTGTAGTGAGCGGGGAATGCCTTCGCCAAATCTTCCCATGTATCAATACGACTAGCCTCTAACTGAGCATACCATCTGGCCGCGCTCCCTGTCAAACTATCTTGAAAACAAAAGATCATCAGCTTCTCATCATGGATGTATGGAGTCATCCTGCGACAATACATGGTTAAGTGTGTCTTGGGGCAACCAATTCCATCGTATTTGTCAAACTTGGGCACTTTGAATCCTGGTGGGGTGATCAAATCTGAAACCAGACAGAGATCCTTCGGGTGTACAGAACCATATGTGTTGGTACCCTCAATAACTCTCAACCTCATATCTAATAGTTCATACTCAGTCTTTTGTATACCAATCTGATCCTCTTCTGAGTTTCGAAATTTTGGGGCAATGCTTGTATCCAAATGATGGAACAATTGCTTTTGTGACCCTTGTAGTGTTCCATTAACAGGATCGGCCCCCTGCGGTTTTTTAGCCACAACATTCTCTATCAAATGTTCACTGTCCTCATGTCTGAATTGCACACTCGCCCGCTCTTTTCTTAGTGTCAAACTCAACTTTCTCGGCGTGCTTCTGATGCTTGCCCCATCTGCCCTGAATTTTGCTCCATTTTATCGACTTGATCAATTGCATCATCCATGGTTCTTGTTGGGAATTGAAATCCTTTTCACCTGAATCGACACGAAGGAATTAACAATTAGATCCTTATTGACAATGGACCCCATCAATCGTCTCCCTAGGCATGGCTTAACTAGGGAGAAACCTTTCCTCCAGAGAGTGTCAGCATTGATCTCTCTTTCATTGGGTTTGATAGAGTCTATGCACGAAATGCTCGACGATGATATGTATTTGTGATGAAATGATGTCAGTGCAGCATGCTGATAAGCCATGTGATATGATGGGTGCATGAACATATATACAAATGGATGTTATGATAACTTGACAAACTATGGGAATGTGCAACATGACATGGCAATCTATATTGGTAAATAAATGCATGATAAGGGCATGCATGATCAATTATAGAAAATATAAATGCATGAGACTGCGAAAAAAAATGATGTCATGATATGTAAAGATGAAACCTGCAACACAAATAGGTTATACAGATGCATGTGCAAAAAGATGAAGACAAAAGGGAAGAAACAAAAACCCTTTAGTAATTGAACATAACTATGAACAAATAGCCGAAAATCAAACAGAAAAATCATGCCCCTTCCTTCATTGATCAAAATATTTTCCTTGAAAAACACTCGGATTGCGAGTTTTTTGGAGCGGGTTGGCACATTTACCGAAAGTAAAAGAATTTACTCTCTATGGTCCTTCTTTTTTTGAAAAACGAGAGGTAAGGGTAAAAGATGTTCCTTATGTGTACCAACTTATATGCTGGCTCGGTCCACTCACACCTAGAAGGTTCCCAATTTTTATCCGGCAGGGTCTCATTGGGTGGAGGTCTTTCGCACAACCTGCACGAGGACCTGGTTGGTCCCACGAAGGCTTGCTTATTACACCTCCCAAAATCTAATCAAAGGTGGCCAAAAATGTAAATGCGAGATGCAATCTAAGTGACGTGTGTGAAGGAACAACCTACCATTGCCATAAAACTACACCTGACAGACCTAGTAACTAACCACAACAAGAGACAAAGAAAACACCAAGATATAAGTGAAAATAACAGAAATATCAGAGTACAAGAGCATCAAAACAAACAAAACAAACCAAACAAAGCAATTATTTTATTAACCCTAGATCTTGTTTAAACTATGTGAGGCTTGACTCTCCAAACTGTCCCCAGTGGAGTCGCCAAGCTGTTGCAACGTGCGAGTCCGGGGTCCGAACTCTGCCGTTAACGACGTTGGAAATGGAGTCGCCACTAATTAAAATTCTAAGGTGTGATTAGTCACCTAATTACCCTAACCAGTCTAATGAGGTCAAGGCTTGGCATAGGACCTACTAAACCTATAGGTCCGGTCTTGTCACCTGAATCTAGGCTCGGGAGTCGGTTACGCCCGGGGAAGGATTAGCAACCCCGGAACGCCCGTCAAATGACGGTACCTCTTAGTCTAACTAGATCTGATGTGGGTCTCAAATAAAAGGTTGCTTTTAGTTCTTAATCCTAGTCTTGATTTTTCTTTGTTCCAAATGAATTGCATCCCTTTATTACGTGAAAAGGTGACATGTACCAGGAATGACAAGAAGAGAATAGGAACAACTCCTCCCGATGAGGAAGGGCAAATTGAGAATTTAGACAACACTTTCCGGTGGGGAAAGGCAAACTGAGAACACTTTCCGGCAGGGAAAGGCAAACTGGGAATTTAGACAACACCTTCCGGTGGGGAAGGCCAAACTGGGTATTTAGACAACACCTTCCGGTGGGGAAGGGCAAACCGAGTATTTAAACAACACCTTCCGGTGGGAAGGGCAAATTGGGTATTTAAACAACACCTTCCGGTGGGAAGGGCAAACTGGGTATTTAGACAACACCTTCCGGTGGGAAGGGCAAACTGGGTATTTAAACAACACCTTCCGGTGGGGAAGGGCAAACTGAGTATTTAAACAACACCTTCGGTGGGGAAGGGCAAACTAGGAATTTGGGCTAAACAAGACTGATCCTTCGGATCTGGCTTTTTAAAACTCTTGATTAGTGCAATGGCATGATGCATGCAAAGGTACATTTTAATATACTTGATCGGTAATCAGTGGTATACTTGAAATTAACCCGAGACCCTTCCCACGCATTATGGGGGTATCTCGGGAATAATCCAATCTCGGAGCGAAGAACCAAAAATTTGTACCCGAGTACATTTATTTGGGGCCCACTCGTCATAGTAAAATTACGATCGTTTACCGATCCTTATTGAGCTAACTCACATGAATGACAATTAGAATGCATGAAAGCTCGATTTTAAATACATGTATTAACACAAGTCTACCCAAAGTCAACTCCATAAATCCTTCCCACGCATTATGAGGGTATTTAGGGAAAAGACTGGTCTAGAAGGAGCTCCCGGGAATTCGTACCCGAGTACCTTTACCCGAAAGGCCCTCCATCTCGGCAAAAGACGAGTGTTAATGCATCATAGCAAGGTGATATATGGCATGTGTGACATGAATGTTCATGATTAATCTCTACTTCAATACTACGCTAATCACTAAATTATTACAAAACACAAGGTCTTAATCAAATCGAATTAAACTTAAAGAAATTTAGAAGCTATGGGTCGACTTGGAAAATTAGGGACTTTTCTGCACATCAAGTGAATTATTAGCGAAGCTCAGGAATGAAAATCACAAATTACATACCAAGGATGTAAGTCAAGAATCAAATTGTACCAAAGATCAAGCAAAACCATAAATCAAGGGCCAAAGCAATCATGAGAATAAGTGGAGTCTTTAATCAAATGGAAACAAAATATTGGATATGCATGAGTCAAATTGAATCAACCTAAAAATTAAACCTTTAACCTCAAAATTTCCATTTTTCAAATTGGAATTAACTTACATGAGTTCATCAATTTCTTTTCAAGTTGATCTTGATTTAAAAAAATTTGATCTTTTGCCCCAAGTTTACTTTTTCCAAAATTACAGTTAACCCAAAAGGGTTCAATATACCACTTTTAAGCTAACCTTAATTTAAGAAAAATCTTAACTTTAAGCCAAGATCCCATTTTTCAAACCAAAATTAGCTCAATTAGAAATCAAGAAATCAACATAAATCATCTCCAAATTAAAAATCAATACTTTGAGCAAACACTTAATTTTCAAGCAAGTTTAATCCAACCATCATTTCTATTAGCTACTTCATGCTCAATCCATGTGATTCACAAATAAAAACAACATTTTTAACAAGAGTTTAGCAATCAAAAATCTTCATCAACATTTATCACATTTACAAGAATGAAAACCATCAAATACCCAACTTAAAACATTAATTTTCAAGCAAAGTCACCACCTTTAATACCAAATTGACATCTTTAAGGCTAAAACACCATCCAATATACATATGTATTCATAAATTAGATAAATTTAGAACATTTACATGCATCAATCACCAAATCAACTTTTAATTTAACTCAAATAACAAACAATTAGTTAAATTTAGAACATTTACATGCCTCAATCACCAAATTAACTTTTAAATTAACTCAAATAACAAAAAGAGGCACCCAATTGCATGCATCAACAAAATTGAGGGACTAAATTGAAGGGAAAAGGAACCTTACCTGCTAAACGGCGTCGTTTAGCTTTCCCCTTCTTAAGTGTCACGCCCCGACCCGGAAGTCGAGCGTGAACAACCGCCGCGTCTCCTTGAACTACGTGCCGCGCGTCACACGTATCCAAGGTATCGCGAAGCGTCGATACCAGATCAAAAACTATAAAACGAAAACATAGTATAAATTTTAAATACGACAGTTTACAAATCAGAGTAAAAGCGGAATCATCAAAAACCGAAGTAGTAAAAGCATTTTAATAAATAAAAAACCAAGTCAAATCCAAGTAGCGAGTTAGTAATCAAGAAACTAGGCACGAGGAATGAAAATGAACAGAGACAATGCCAGTGGGACCATCACGTAGTGAGAAATACCTCTAAGAGCAGTGATAATAGCCTAAGCCACCGACTCGACCGTCCAAGAATGCGCTGAGCCCTAACTACCCTGAAACACGACAAGAATTTGAGGGGATGAGTACACGAATGTACCCAGTGAGTGAGCCACCCTCAAAAGAGAACCGGAAGAGGGTGGGGTGCACTCACAACCAAAACAGGTAAGAATACCAAGTTATAAAATCATGGTTAGCAATAAAACAGGTACAAGAAATCATTTATTATTTTCATAAACAAATGGGCTGCCAATAAAAACTCATCCGGAGTGACCTTGCCCCGAGTCAACCTCCGGAACCGTCAGGGGCATTTTCGTCATCATCAAATAATTAGTAAAAAACATCATTTTTCTTATTTTTCCAAACAAGCCCGTTCCCTTGACGTTGGCTTGGGTCCGGTACTGCGTGGTGGCCGCAGCACACCCAATTTAGCTCTCCCATGCACACGCGAACCGGTAGATAATTAAATATAACGTGTCGGGCCTGGAGCTACGAACCATGTGGATCCAAAATGAGAGTCATGGTCCGTTAAAACAAACACACCAGCGCTGGGTTGCGTCCGAGACGCTCCACCAACAAGTCATACGTACTCCTGGAGCTACGTCCATAAGTCCCCGTATGCTTGAACAAGTTCTTTAAAAATAAAAACC